>PVHY01011475.1:0-47848 GCA_004024945.1 Uropsilus gracilis
AAAGTGTGGCACCACAGCAAGATGGCCTGGAAAGCTGGTACCTGGAGATAGCCAGGAATTTGGAAAGTTGATTTTTGCATCAGTATTTGCTGAAGCAGTTTGAAGAGACTTGGGGAAGCGGAGCAGCTCAGAACACTGGAGAGAGAATAAGCAAAGAGAAGATGTTGGAGAAAGACTGGACTTGGCAGAGTGCCTACCTCTCAGGTTTGGAGGGGCAAAGGACACCATCATGGACCTGTGTCTTTGGGACCTTTGGAACTGAAAATGGTGACTGGGGTGAAAGATAACTATCCAGTTGTGGTCTTAAGGACTTCCTGTTTTCCCTGTTAATTTCCCCTTTAAATAAAACCCTGTTGTTAAACTGCATTTGACTGGCAACTGCTACATGCAGGTGGTACAAACCTGAGGGAACCTGGGTGTCAGAAGTTACGTTTTAAATGTGGCTTGTTGGGTGGAAGCTTCTGCTCTATTTTGACCTGACTTCAAAACCAGCATGTGGGTATCCATTGGCCATACTGACAGCCCAGCTACCTGGTAACTGGGCATCGCCTTGCCAGCTGGTCGCTTCATATTATTCTCTCTTATGACTCCTGTTTTCTTTTTGCGCTTCAACCAATCAATCATTCTTCTCTTAACATGGTGGCATGACTCCAAAACATGGATCATCACTAAAAATCCTTTCAAAGTAAATCTCTTGCTGGGATGTTTCCCATGCTTGCATTCCCAGATATTCAAAGTTCTATATTTATTTTGCAGGAATGTTCATGAACTTTGTTATTTTTCCCCTTGTGGGTTTCATTTTTTGAGAGGAGTATTTATTTTCTGCAATTCTTAATAGTTTTGTGTCCTTTTTCTCCAATATTCATTCCTTTTATGCCTTATTATATTGTTTAGAATATAAAATTGGATTTCTCTGGCCCACTACCATCTGAGACAGAATGAAGCAATTTGTCCGTTTCTGTGCAGGTGGCTGGTGGAACCCAAAGTGGGCAGTCTCTCTTCATTTACCCAGAGGGGATCAGCTCTTCTTTCCCTGGTTTGTTGCAGCAAGTTGAATTGAGGACGTAGGACTCCTGCGTGTGAAGTGTTTTTGTCTGGGGTGAGTGGCAGTCACTGGGTGGGTGCCCCCATTAGATCTGTCTTGGCCCCAGGAGCAGCGTGCTTGGTGGATGCAGGGCTGCTGGTAGGACAGCTGCTGCTTTTGAAGTACTATCCAGAATTTCACCTGGGGTTGCACTTCAGCCTTTCGGAAGGCTGATAGGTAGATCCAGTTGTACAATATGAGACTCCAAATGAGGAGCTTCGAAGCCTGGTTCAGTCTTCCTTGCCCTTTACCAGCAAAACAGTTCCTGAGCACCAGTTATTGTGGTGCAGGGTGGAGTACCACAGATGAGTTTTGTTTGGCCTTCCCAGTGTTTGATGAATTTCTTACAAAACTCCAGATTTCCAGTTTTGTTTGAAGGCCTGGGAGAGCAATGAGGCTGTATCCCCTCAGGCGAGAGCTGAGCGACCAGAGGCTCCAGGAATCAAGGCCTTTCTGCTCCCCATCTGGCCTGTTGGCTCACTAATCTTCTGGGTAGTTTTCCCCTTAGCACCTGAGACTTTCTCTTTTGATGAGGAGGTCGCTGGCAGGTCTTTGAGGCTAGTCATCTCTCTCCCCCTTTCCTTCCTCCCTCCTCCCAATTACTTCAGTTTATGAACCTCATCTCTGGTTCAGGCTGATGCTGAAATTAGACATGGACCTGGTTCTGTCCTACCTTTGAGCGTGTTTGGTTCTGACCACTTCCCTCACTTTCTGAGCCTCCTGTTCTCATGTGTGAAAGGTAAAAAGTTGATGGCAGTAACTGCTCTGGTGGGTTATTATGAGGATTAAATGAAATAAAGCCCTGGCTGGCACTTAGCATTCAACAGCTCTTATTACTGCGAGGTAATATTTTCCTCTTACTGCTGCTAGGAGAATCCAAAATGTGAAAACACTTGGAAATGTATGAAGTGCAGTGCAGATATTAATCATTTTTGAGTCCTCTGTGGGCTGAGTTTGGCCTGGGTGTGGGAAGCAGGGAGGCATGACTGGGGAGTAGGCAGGCCCCTGATAGGATAACTGCCTGGGATGTGTTGCCAGATGAGGCTGTGACTATTCTTAAATGGAATTCCTGGGTCAGAATAAGGGGAACAGATGTTTACTGGATGAGGCCAACAGACACTGACATCACCAGGAACCCATCAGGACACAGACTGAGGTTGAGGGTCCTATGTCTTTCCTGTGAATGCAGTGTTCTTGGAGCAGCCAGCTGCCTGGGAAATGGACACACACGCGCGCGCACATATTCTCGTGCATGTATGCACACATACATGCACACACACATGTGTGCATGCAATCTGTTTCTACCACCAAATCCTCCCCACCTGAACATAATTAGCTGGGATGTGGAAAAGGTTTCCAGCTTGGAAGGAGAGAAGAGAGTCTTGTTGGCAGGCAGACTGGGGAAGGGAAAGGCAAGCTTGGATGTTGAAGATGGAGAGGAAGTCTTTGGGGGTATGGAGAGCTGTCTGGAGCTGCTGACCAGGAAAGGGGGAGCACATGTTCCTTCATCTCACCAGTCCCAGAGAGATCAAGTCTGTCATCTACTTTATTCTTTAGCCAAAAATCTGGTGGGTGTGACAGAGAGGTTACTGGGATCTCGTCCTCTTTTACTAACACCTGTGAAGTTGGTGCCTGCCTCCCTATCCCTCTTGAAAGGTCATTCTCAGGTTCTGTAAGTGACAGAAAACCCACAGTGAACTGGCTTGGACCAGAAGGGGCATGTCCAGGCCCCCTCTCCTGATTAAGCTCTGTCTTGACCTGACCTTAGCAAGATCTTCCCAGCAGAGGGTTTCAGGCTCACCTGGCACCAGCTGAAAAAGCAGAAAGACCTGTCTTTCCCCAGAGGTTTCAGAAAGGCTGCTTCTCATTGGCTCAGGCTAGGTCATGTGCCAACATATAAATGAATTACTGTGGCTAGGGGAAGGAGTCAAGACTTCTTTTGGCCAGGCCTGGTCACATGACAACCCCCCCCCCCCCCCAGGAGGCCATGTGTCAAGCCTTGAGTAATCACTGGAGCTGGGTCATGGAGAAGGGCTGATTGGCCAGACCTGTCCACATGACCACTGGTTCCAGGGGATGGGATCTCATCTGAAGTGCTGAGAGTCAGCAGAGGAGGGGAAAATCAGTCTGCTATTGGTGGGAGCATAGCAAATATCCATTGTCTTCTGTGCCTTCCAGACCTCTGTGCCTCTTCTCCTGGAGGCTGTCTCCTATTTTGTCAGTTTTGGTCCATCCTAAGATGCCCTTCTCTGAGTGGCTCTCTTTTGCCCGCTGGGTCAAACACAGGTCTTGACACTAGCACTCAACTTCCCTCCATATCAGTCAGCATCTCTGACTTATTCTACCTACCTTTTCTTCCCTCCCTTCCCTCCTAGAGACCTGGGACAAGGCTCTGAAGGAGCACATTAGTGTCGAATATAAGCACTGTACTTGCTGAAGACAGTCATAGAGCAGGTCTAGGAGGAGACCCAGTAATCTCTGCCACCGTTAGACCTAAAAACCATCTGGGAATGTGGAGGAACTGACTTCTAATATGGCTCAAGTGTCTGATGGAACGGAGGAAGCTGGGGCTCCCTGGCCCACTTTGGGTTACGTTAGCAGAGCAGAGTGGGGATATCTGGAGACATTTGGGCTTTGTTGGCAGTGCTGAGGACTCTGCATGCCTGGCCAGTCTTGTCTCACTCCCACTCTTCCAGGAAGCCCACCCACCCTCCTTGCACAGAACAGGTTCTGCTGCTGTGTGGCACCATCTGCTTGCTGGTCCCTCCTTGCCTCTGTGCGGTGAACTCTCTCAGCAGTCTGCCGAGGCCCACCAGAGTATGTTTTTAATACATAGTATAAAATACAAAGGACACAAGGTCAATTGAAATAGAGCTATCAGTATTGAAAATAATTTATAAAGCAGCGATACAGGTGCTTTACAATTTTTATCACATACCCATTGTTGGGCCACAGTTTTATTTGAGATATAATTGACTTACCATACATTTCACCCATTAAAAATATAAAATGTAAAGGCTCTCATTTATTTACAGAGTAGGACAACCATTAGTAAATCAGTTTTAAAACATGTTAATCTCCCTAGAAAGAAACTCTGTACCATTTGGCTGTCACCTCTTTGCCCCATTACCCCTAAACCCTGGCAACCACTAATTTACTTTCTGTCGGTATAGATTTGCTTACTCTGGGTATTTTATTTTAAAGGGTTCACACAGTGTTTGCCTGGCATCTTTCAGTTAACATGATATCATTAACTTCCTCCATTACATCTCCTTACTTTTTTTTTTTTTTTTTGAAACTAGGTCTCGCTATGTTGCCTGGGATAGTCCCAATCCCATGGACTGAAGCAATTCCTAGCCTCAGCCTCCCAAGTAGTTGGGATTACAGGCGCCTGCTACTGTGTCTGGCTGATTTTTCGAGACCAGGTCTTGCAATGTTGCCTGGGGTAGTCTCGGACCTGTGAACTCAAGCGATCCCTGGCCTCTTGCCTGCCAGCACATGGATTATAGGTACGCGCCACCACGCCTGGCTCAAATTATGTTTTATTGACAAGTAGTATTTCACTGTAAGGATATACTACAATTTAAAAATAATCCACTTATTGTGATGGACAGTTGGGTTGTTTGTATTTTTTGGCACTTACAGATAATGTTGCACCCTTTGCCTACTGGTGTCACTTGCTTCTCAATTAATGCATTAAATAACAAGCGCTGACAACATGTGTCGCCAGCTCTGTAACTTAAGTCTTGCTGAGTGTAAACACCACTTTCTCTCTGCAATAGTGGTAGGAGAGATAGAAATTCCATCATTTCTGTCGGGATGGAGACAGGCACTGCTAAACCTCCTGGGCTGCTGCTCCACCCAGTGAAGTAAATGTCACTACAGCAGTTAGTGAAGATGGAGCATTAGGCTTTCCTGGTTTAAGGAGTCTGGACTTAGAGTCCTCCAGGGAGCTCCCTGGCAGGATCTAAGTGGCGGTTCCCCTGCTCCGTTCTCCACCAGGCTGCACAGCCCACCTTGAGGGGTGATGTCCATATGCCCTTTCCTTGTACCACATTTTCTGTGTTCTTAGCTTGAGAGTCCTGCAGTTGTTGGGGGGACAGACCCTCTTGGATTTCTGGGATTTCTCCCCTCATTGCCTTCCCTCCTGCAAGGCTATTTACCTTCACAGCTACTTAGCAGGGAATGCAGCCTAAGGCCTGTCAACAAGGGGTTGTTAATGAATTTTGCGTCAGATGCACAAGACCAGCTAGTTTCCTTCCATAGGCTGCACTGGTGGCAACACCAGATGTTCAGCACGCCTCTGTCACTTCTTGGGGAGGCCCTGCCAGCCGTGCACTAGAGGGTACTCCTTAGCTCATGGAGGCTTGGGGCCTGACTCCCATCTGTTCCTGTGGGATTCAGTCCTCTGACTCCTTGGGAGCACTCCAGAGGGAAGATGCCCATGACTGGGAGACAACTTGTTGGGCACCTTTCCTTGGGAAAAAGCATCAGCTCCAACTTTTGTATGAGAGACCAATTGTCCCCTTAATGCTCCCTCCTATCCCCCTACTGAAAGGAGCTGTAGCTCTCTGGTTCTTCTGTCTCACTTGGGCGAATGTCCCGCCTGGCCTTCACCCCACCAACCTGTGGAGCTGCCAAGTTCTTTGACTGCTGCCTCCCAGAGGGCCCCCTGTTCAGCTTCTTGTATTTCAGCAGCAGCCAGAGGTTTCCCTGAGTCTGTGGCTGGCAGCAGCCTTGTTGAGCCATCTAGAATCGACTCCTGGCTTTCTTTAGTCTCTGGGGTGTGTTCTGCAGCAATGCAGCTCTATTTTAGGGCCTGCGGAAGCACGGGGATTGCTTTGGGGTTGTCTTGATTGAGGAAATGGATCATGACCTATAATGAGGACCTGGGGGGTGGAGGGAGATCTGGATTCCATGCTCAGTCCTATGTGACCTTGGGCAGTTTGCTCACTTCTTGGAGCCTTCATGGCCTCAGTTATGGGATTAAAGTGTCAGCACAACCTCAGATCCTGTTCCCACCTATGCTGGGTTCCATCAGATCCTCAGATGCTTGGCACCAGGCAGTCCTGGGATGGTTTGTAATGGTTTACAACATTCCATTCCATCTGTCATAAATCCATGCATACCTATGTGTTAAATGAGGCAGAATGCATAAATAATCCAAGGGAAGAAAGTTGAAATTCCTGTAATTCCATCAATGTTTTATCTTGTGTTTCTTATGCACACATAAGCACACATACTTGTATAAGAGGGAGATAATGTATACTCTCTGATCTGTGTTTGTTGACTATAGATCTAACAGACATCTTTCTGAGTCATTTAATGTCCTATGTAAAGCCTTTGATCAGAGACAGCTTAATCTACTCAGGAAATGTGGGGAGGTCAGAATCTCCAGTCATGCAGAGCTTGTGTGTGGGCCTGGGGGTCGAGGGAGATGCCTCAGAGAATTACCTCAGGACTCCAACTTTAGTGGACAGGTGGATGGCAGGTGAGGTAGGATGGGGTGGGTCAGGCCAGAGTAGCAGCCCACAGGGAGGGTGTGTTGCTAGCTGGTTTCCTGGGAAGAGTTTTAGGGCAACTGGAAGACAGGTTCAGTGTGCTGGAGGGAACTCTGGGTAGAGCCTGAGTAGACATGCCATTGCCTAGGGAGGCGGGTACCAAAGGTCACAACAGTGCTCCTTGGCCTTCTACCCCAAGGGGAGAAGATAGAGTGCTGGGAGGGATCTGCTCCTGGGCTGATGGGTCAGAGATTTAAGAGGGAGAGGCTTAGGAAGTAAGAGGCTGCCAGCGAGGAAAGTGTATGGGGGTCCAACATCAAGAGACAGACATTAAGGTCAGGGATGGGGGGGTGGGAGCTAGAGTGACAAAGTGAGAGGTGTTGAGAGACAAGGAAATGGAAGATAAGAGTGTATCATGGGAACAAATACCATAGCAGGAGCGATCTCCTTCAAAGAGAATTTCTCCTTTTAGGACGATTTGACTACAGATTTTCCTCAGAAGAGGAAGTTGGGGTTACAACCAGGTAAACCCTTCCTGAGGCAAAAATGTTGTCTGGAAGCTGTGGTTTGCTGCCCCTGTCCCATGTCAGGAAAAGTGTCATGCTGATTTCCACTGAACGTGTATTGCTTCACACTATCACAATATGGAAGGACAGCAAATTAAGCCGTTGTGAGTGGAGGATTGTCTACATACATGTGTGTTAGTATTTCTGCTCACATGTATATTTGTGTCTTTGACCTCTAGTTTTTTACACAGAGGATTGTAGGTAATGAGTTTGTTCTAAGATTGGGGACAAGGGTCCAGGGGAGGAGGAAGGTTGAAGAAATGAAAGTGAAGTATAGCAAGTCCTCAGAAATTTTATTTAGTTACTATGTTGACTAGAAAAAAAACATTGATTCCTGGTGGAGTTTTCTTGTTCTTTCCATATCTGTGTGCCCCCCCCATCCCAAAGATATCCATATGAGGATCACTGGAGTGCCTCGGTTATCCCACTAAGAATGAGTGTGTATGTGCACACACACGTACATCCCCTGTGATTGGTTAGGGTCCTGCCCACCATTGCTTTTTACCACCTGCCCTGAGCAACTAGAACCCTGAACTGTATTAAATGACTGGAAATGAACAAGTGAGTACACATGATTATTTACTATTAGAAGAAAAATATGACTGCAGGTAGCTGCCACTTTATTTCTTATAGTCTAGCACCCCCAGGGGAAATGGATTTTTTTTTTCCTTAAATCTGCTGGACTAAACTTGTGGCAAGTCCTCATCCTGGAACTGTGTTCACTGTGGTCGGTTATCCTGACCTGACTCATGGCCCCCTTACCCCTCATGACCCCAGGGGAAGAGAGGTGGCTACCAAGGAAAGCAAGGGCTGTGTTAGCTGAAGGAAAACAATGGACTCCTGGCAACTCCAAGGTTCCCAAGGAAGAGACTGGGCAGGGATTGGGAACCTGGGTGACTGGAGGATGGAGTGTACTTCCAGCAAGAGAGAAGGAGGTAGAGATATATATGGGAAAGGTGGGAATTTCCTCTGTGGCCACCACACCTCCCACTACTGGGCAGTGTGGGGACCCTGAGGCACTGCAGTTTCACTGTGTGACTAGCTCTAGAAGGAAAGCATCAGGTTGGGAGAGGTTGACTGACCTGGCTACCTTGGAAGCCCTCTGGTGAAACAGCAAGAAGGCCCTGATACAGAAAAGTAAGCTCTGTGATCAGGCAAACCATCCTACCTCAGAAGCCGGGACGATCAGGGCTAGTCAGAGCTAGTGCTAGAAATGTATTGGGGGACAGACATGCAGGTGAGAGCATGGGATGCCAAGCATGAGGACTGCTCTGCACCTGAGTCTCACAGGAACCAAAATTCCTGCAGTTGTGGTTGGTGTGCCCTGCCAGACACGTGGCACACAAACATTATGATGGGTGCAAAGAGATCATAGCCCTGTCTTGGCAGAGTCTGCGATGGGTTCCTTCCAAATGGGTGTGGCTGAAGTGGCAGAAATAAATATCATTCAGATGGTGGTAAGAACCATGTTTTTATGTGGTTTACATGGAAATATGTAAATAAATGGAGGCCAAGAGCAGCTGAAAGGATGTGTACATGCATACATACATGTGAGTGACCATGTGGCCCTCATGTACATATCACACACAGTTGTGATAATGTGGCACATATGTGATATGTGCATGGAAGGTGTGTGCACGAACAGCTGCACGGGCACATGTGACACATATACATGATGTCTCTGTGCATATTGCAAACAGGTGCAGGTGTAATGCATGCATGATACACAGCAACTCACAGGACATGTGAGTGTGTACACAAGTGTACACATATGAGTATATGGGGAGACATGTGTGATGAGCGTGGTCCACGAGTGCAGATGTATAATGTATGTGTGCACACATGTGTGTGGTGAGGACACAACTGCCAGGCACTCACAGTTATAAGTAGCAGCAACATGTAATCTCTTACAAGACATTTCCTTAGTCATGACTGGAGGAAAATGGGAGAAACGTGGGAGCAGTGGGGAGGTGAAGGGGAAGCAATGCTGATGTGGGATTAGGGTGAACAGTTGAAGAGTCTTCCTTACCACAGACTAGCTCTGCCCTTAAGCACTGTGCTTCAGTTGCCTGACCTTCCAGAACAGCCCTGCTGCCATTCTTCCCTGTGAAAAGCTGGGTGTTGGCATATTGGGACCCCCGAGAGAAACCTTGGTGGTTCCCCCAGGGAAATTGTCCTGGTAAGCTCAGCTCCATCCTGAGCCCAGAGGTCCCTGGTGCTGCTCCCCACCCAGGTCCAGGGCAGGGGTTGTTCTCAGCATCTCCATGGCTTATTGCAGGCAGATGCTGGTTGCTGGGTACTGGCTCTTGTCTCTCACTCACAAGATTTGGGAAAGTGAAGGCCTGTGACCATGGAGCATCTGCTGCTATGCTGTGTTTGTTCCATTCCCAATCTTGTTGGGAGAGCAGGCTTGCTACTTCAGCCTTGTTGAAAGAAGCAAACACACTCTCCAAAGAGAACTCGCAGGAGGCCTCTTCATCCTGTCAGGGCTGCTGTGGCTATCCCCATCTACCCATCATCTCCCACCCGCTCCTTGTCCCTCTCTCCAATTCCCCGTCCAAGTCTGGCTCACCCTGCCTCCTCCCTCTCTGCCTTCAGTCTCATGCCATTTTAATGAGGGCTTGGCCTCTTGTGCGCTGTGGCTCAGCAGCAGTGCATTTAATTAGTAATCTTACATTGCAGTTCTTCAGAGTAAATGCTGCCATTTTATTTCTCACTAATTGGAAGAGCTAGTTAAGCTTAGAGATGAATGGTCCTTTCTGCTGGGGATGTCTCAGCCTGGGATCTCAGTTGGGGTGCTGTGCTGGGTTGGGTGGATCAGGGCCGGAGGGTGGGGTGCTGGGCTGGAAAGGCTGATCTGGTCCAGGAAAGATCCTTTTGCTTGTGGCTGGGACAGCCATATAGCCCAGGCTGTCACCTTTCCTCCCTCCCAGTTTTGGTGTGGCAGTCATGTGGAGGAGTGGGAACTTGGACTTGTGTCAAGGTCCATGCCTACCATGGGTGAGGATGGAGGGGCTTCATAGGTCTCAGTCTGGGTTTCCCAAAATTTTCTCCAGCCCTACCCCACTCTGTATGCCTGCACCAGTCTCTTTCCCTGGCCCTGCATCCCTCCTGTTTTTTGACAACATGGCAGAGACTCGGTTAGATGTTTCTCCAACGTACTTGTGCTCAGGGAGGCAGTGCTACAGTGCTGTGGATCTGGTGTACCTGCCAGGTGGGTACTGATGAAAGTTTGCCTGTGCTCATTGGACCCCACTGCGCCAGGCCTTGGGGTCTAGATGTGAATGCATACATCACCATCCTGTGAGATGAGACATCTGAAAGTGCCCCTGGAGGCACCCAGAAGAGGAAGTTAGTGAACCACCTGCTGTGAACTGATGAGAGTGCCTTCCAGAGCCAAGGTGGGACTGCAGGTTCTCGTAGACTGGGGAAGAGGAAGAGGTGATTGGCTGAATGGTAGGGCTCTGTGCATCACTTTGCCTGTGGTTTGTGTGGGCACAGTGTGCAGACCAGGTTGGGGGTAGTGTTCATTTAGAACTTTTTTAGAATATTTTTGTGTAATTGATACCAAAAAGCAAATCAAGTTTTTTCGTATTTCTTGGGGTAAGTGTGGGTGATGAATGTGGATAGCATTCCATGGCAAGTTCCTGGAGTGTGTTTTCAGTTAGTGAGCATAGTGGTTTTCCACAGAGCCTGTGGCTCAGGTCTGAGGTATGAATTGTTTGCTGTTTTCATTTCGGTTGCAGGAATTTCTGTGGCCTCCTCACTGGAGAGTTGGGAGGCAGCAGGCCCATGTGAGTACAGTGGGGAGGGATTGTATCCTAGGTTGATCACTGACTGTCTTCCTACATATCCACCTGTTTATGTCTCCTTTTATGAAAGCTGCTTCTGGGGTCTTCATGCCCCTTCACTGTTGTATTGGTGACAGGCAGGGGGCCAGAAATATACCTTTTAGCAGACTGACTCTGTAGGTGATGTTGCCCCAGGAAGTCAGCATCTCTTTAAGGTGAACCAGTCTTTAGGGACAAGGATGATTCTAGCCAGAACCTGAGTTTGGAATTATGAGGAATTACCAGGAAGCCATTGGGAGAAAATGCAGAGTATTGATGAAAAGAGTTGCCCAGAGAGTTGGCCCCTCTTGGCTGCACAAAGGCTCCAGGGACCTCCAGTTGGCCTCCAGGCAGAGATGGTAGGATGATTAAAGGTAACAGGAATCCTGAAGTCCTAGAACTTGTGCTTTCACACCTGCACTTGGATATTGCTGGGAATCAACTGAAGTTTCCTTTTTTCTTTCTTGATTTCTTCCCTTCATCTTTCTGACCAGCGGACACTGAGTGACCCTAAACAATTAAGTTTGCATGCCCTAAAAGGAATTCTGCCCTCTGCTGCTCAAAGACAAAAGAAGCAGACTCTAAGTGTGATAGATCTTTAATAGAGTTAGTGTGCACAGAGAGGGAAGAGAAAAGAGAATATTCCTATAAAAATCTCCCAAATTACCCTTGTGGGCAAATGGACAACCAACAGGATCAGCCTGAAGTGGTGCTGCTGAGACTCGAAAGTTAGCTACATGTCTGAGATAACTCCTGGTGGAAAAAGGCAGGAAAGGGTATAAGAAGGTCTTAGAGAACTGGCACAAAAGGAGATTCTATATCAAGATAACAGCATAACAGCCACCTCTCTACCTGTCTCTCATCCATGTGTCTCTGTCCAGTGTTTCTATATGTCTCTTCTCCATGAGGCTTCTCCAAGTCCTTTCTTATCAGTATCAAGCTACAAGTTGGGCAGCAGAAAACAAGACAGCAAGAGTCCACCAGTCTTCCATATTAGATACCTTCACCTGACTACTCAGCTCCACCCCTCAGCAGTGCCCCCACTCAGAAGTCCAGTTCACCACACACTGAGATTTGTAGTTCAAGGTAGCTGCATTTAGGTGGAGACAAGGCAGTGGTACCTCCCCTTCACAGAAGTCTGTCTATAACATTCTCTTCTTATCCTGTTTTCCTGTCTTCTTTCTCTTTCTTTCTTTTCTCTCCATTCTGTTGTTCAGTGACATTTTTCGATCCTTACTCTGCCCAGATCTTGTGGAAGAGGCAGACAAGCCTGAACCTAACCCCTGTTTCTTGATAGCAGATGGTGCTTTAGGGAGGCACATCAGGAGGGTCTGAAATGTTATTCCAGGGAATAGAGGCTTTTCTGTGGAAAAAAGATGCCCCTAAAGGACTTAGGAAGGAGGCAAAGGGAACGATGAGACACAGTTGGGAGTAGAAGTGTTGAAGTTTGGAGGAAGGGAAGAAGGCTCCAGGATAACCTTTTGGATTTTCAATGACTGAGGGAAAGGCCCATGATTAGGCTCCTGGGAGGGGGAGGAGCAAGGTGGAATGGAAGAGGAGAATTTACATCCAAATCTAATGGGTTTGAGGCTCCCAGGGCCAAATTGATGGATATTTTTGTGGCTCCTGGTTGGCCTTGACCAGGAAAGTGTGTAGATAGAGAGTACCCTGGGACGCTGTGCCCACTGAATGGAGAGAGTGCTGGTATAGGGGCTGAGGCAGACACTGCTTGGTTGTGTGAAGGCCATGGGACTGGATGGAAAAGGGCAATGCCCCAGATCCAAGGTGTTGAATGCCAGCCAGGCCCATCACCTAGTGAGTGTGAGCTCTATACCTGGCAGAAATGTGGGCCTTTACAGTCACATTTTATTAATCTGTAAAATGGGAGCATAGTATGGCAAGGTGTTGATGAGAGGAAGCACACAAGCTAGGGGATGTAGTAGGTGTGGGTGAGGTGGGGGAGAAAACTGGCTGGAAGTTTGTCAGCTCAGGAGGTCTGGTTTCTGGGCTCTGAGTGAAGTTTTATTTCAAAAAGAAAGTGGAAAACATTGTCTGTTTTGGCCAGACCATGGTGTGGGAAGAGGAGGAGCCCTGTCCTTGCATAGCTCCCCATATCCTTTTTTCCTGCACTCACTTAGCTCAGAGTTGGCGCCTGCCCAGCTCCGAGTAAGAGTGCGACGTGGCAGCCAGGAGGCTGAGGTCTAGCCAAGCCCCAGATGGCTGGTGAAATGTGCTTTATGAGAGCTGAACGAGACAAGGATGGGGCGGTATTGGTGGGAGGGGACAAGAAAGGACCAGGAGCCCAATAAATGCCATCTCTGGCCTGGTTCTGGGTTATCCCTGCCTGTTTAAAGGCCGCATCCCATTGGAAGCCTCCAAGTGAATACAGGAGCGTCAGACTTGGGATTTGGTCATGACTGGGTATGTTTGGGGAGATCCCCATTAGCCTCTAGTTCTAATATCCAATCCTGCCCGGGCCCCCTGTCTCTGAGTGCCTGAGTGTGTAAGAATTCATGAGAGTGAGTGTGTATGTGTTTTGAGTGCACATGTGCATGAGCTTGTGTATGTGTAGGTATATAAGCATGTGCATGAATGTGTGTTAGAGTGTGTTAACATGAGGGCATGAAAGTATTGATTAATTTGTGATTGTGTATGATAGTGCATGCTTGTATATGAGTGCATGCATGTATAGGCATTATGAAAGCATGTATATGAGCAGGTATGCATTTGCAAGTACATGTTTGTGTGTATGTGAATGTGAGGAAGCATACCAGTGTGTGTATGAGTATGTGAGGGTGTGTGTAGATGCATTTGTGTATAGAATATTAATGCAAATGTGAAAGTAGGAGTGTGCATACATTTTCACAGGCATGTATGAATGTGTATAAGTATGTGCTGAGTGCATGTATGAATTGGTATATGTAACTGTGTATAGGCATGATTGTGTGAGTGCTTGTGTCTTTGAGTATGAGTGCACGTAAGTGTGTGACTGCATGAGAGTAAGTTATGAATATGTGTGTGTGTGTATGAGCACATGTATTTAGCTAGGAATGAATGTGTGAGAGTGTTGAGTGTGTGGGAGTTAATGTTTGTAAGTATATATGTGTGTGGATGAGTGTGTGGATGTGTGAGTATGAATGTAAGTGAATATAGGGATATGGGTATGCTTGTGTATATCTTCCTCATAGCTCATTCCCAAGAAGGGAGCTGTTGTAGGATTTTAGGCTGTGGTTCTGTCAGTTACTGTCACATCTTTAAATATTATGCGCATATTGTTTCTTGATGTGTCAGGCTTTGACATTATCTACTGGCATCCTGCCATGAAAGACAAGAATTTTGCTGACTGTCAACCCTTCTTCCCATTCTTGTAGAATAGTTATGTCACCACTTTAGTCCATATCATGGTTCCCTGTTCCATCAGTTTCCTATGACTGATGTGAAAACCAAATTACCTGACTTAAACAGAGGACTGTATTCTCCTTTCACTGTGAGATCAGCAATGCTGTGTTCCTCTGAGGTTTGCACGAGAATCCACTCCTGGACTCTTCCATCTCCAGGTGGTTGCTGGCATCCCTTGGCTTGTGGCCACATCACTCCAGTCTTTAAGACCAGCATCTCTCGAGCCTTCCCCTGTACCTGCTCCACTGTGTGTCTAATTTCCCTGTGCTAAGGAAGTGGGCACATGCCTACCCTGGTTATCCAGGGTTGTCTATACCATCAAGATCCTTAACATGATTAAATCTATAAAGTCCTTCTTTTGGGCCACATGAAGTAACCTTCACATGTTCCAGGCATTTGGACTGGAACATATCTTTGGAGGCCATTTTTAGCCAACTACATTTCATAAATGGCCTTTTTAAAAAATATTATTTATTTTGTTCTTTAGATTACAATCTCTGTAAGTGGTTTTTGGGATACCCCATCCCTCCTCTCTCCTCCCTCTGGTGCCCCTTCCATTCTCTCAAACCCCACTCTTTGTTGTTTACTAGTTGTACTAAATCCATTAGTATCTTTCTTTCCTCTGGCAGTGTCCTTTCACGGGGCAAGGAACTGTGTTGTTGGAACCAGGTGAGCCTTGCTGCTAGGTATTTAGTCTTAAGTTTGCGTTGGGCGGCCAGTCTGTATTTATTTGTGATCTATGTTTTCTTGCTGCAGGCTGTCTTCTCAAATCCTATCTCCACTGCTTTGCTGCTTTACCTTATGGCTCTGGTGTCAGACTTAGGGGGTCTCATCCCCTGCCAGTATTGGTGAAGAAGTTTCTCTATGAATACAGGCTTCTGTGAATGGTCGTTGTAGATCATCTCCTCTGCTTCAGTTTGCAGTTTTGATGTGGGGCCGATTACCCCATAGTTGGCCTTCCTCTCCTCTCCTGTAGTGTGGGGAGGGGACCCTGCTCTCCTAGAAAGCATCTCCGAAATGAGGTCCTGGGTCTTTCCTGCATGGTGAGCACATAGGTGCACACGGTGACATCATGTCTCGACAGTTGTTTCTCTTGTCTCGCATGCACTGGTTCTCTAAGTTGTCCATCTGCTGTGTCCAGCTCAGGCTTGTGGGCTGGATTTTTGCATGATCCCTCACCCGTTTTATGATGGAGTTTGTGTTGTGCATGTTCTTGATCCTCTGAAGTTTAGCTGGAGTGAGAGTGAAATGGTAGGCTCCTTCCTCCCCTTGCCTGTGTTGCCAGTACCTCCCTGGGTGGGAGCAGGCCCAGATGACTGAGCCTGCGCCCTTCCATGCTCCCCTTGGGCTAGGAGCAGAGGGCAACATGGGTCTCCCTATCCCGGCTGCAGATGGCTGCCCTGTGCAGCAGCCACCCGCTGGTGGGTGGCCACCATAACCCTACCCCATTCCCTCTCCAGGGCTCACCTCAGGGGACTTACCCAGGAACTTTGACCTCCTTTGCTCCCCACTGGCAAGGGAGCTCAGACTGCTCAGGTGGCTGCCTGCTGGTAGGTGGGACTTCCATAAATGGCCTTTAAATTACCCATTTGCAATATTTGCAACACTATTTCTTCTCCCATCAACCCAGGGAATTGTGTCTGGTTTTTTTTGTTTGTTTGTTTGTTTGTTTTTGAGACTAGGTCTTGCTATTTTTGCCTGTGGAACCGCAGGCTCTCGTTGCCTGGGGTAGCACAGACTCAAGCCATCCCCAGCCTCAGCTTCCCAGGTAGCTGGGATGACAGGCGCGCGCCACCACGCCCAGCTATTTTTTTGGAACTAGGTCTCGCTACGGGCCCCAGGCGGGACTCAAACCGCGATCCCTGGCCTGGCGGCTTCATAGGCTGAAGCTTACAAGCACGAGCCACCGTGCCCAGCCTTGGAATTGTGTCTGTTGACATTCATCAGTGTGATATGGATCCCAGTGCTCCTCCTGCCCTTCCCACATTGCTTCTACATAACAAGGTGTGTGCTGTTTATATTCTCTGTGCTGTTTATATTCTCTGCTCTGCTGGGTCTTTGCTGCTTGATGTTGCTTTGATTCTTTGCATTCTGTTTACAACCTTCTGACTCCGGGCAGCAGCTGCACCTTTGAGTTATATGGAGCCTACCCATGAGCCACAAGAGCAGGAGCAATTGCTCTGGATTGTGGTGGCTCACAACCTACTCAAAAAGGCTCACACATGACCCTTCTAAGGGAGCACTGGACCAGAACCAGTTCTTCCTGGACCGGGAGGGCTGGGCCTGAGCAGAGAGGGCCTTGCTGTTCAGAGTGTGGGAGGAGGTCAGCATGTCACCAGAAATCCATTACACCATTACTACACAAATTGTTATTACATAATTTGCTTTGGAAGAGTTGTCATCTATTGTCTTGAGATGGTGGAGAGCAAGTCTTGGGCCTGCCCTCACTGGGGTGCTTGGCTCTAACCTGAAGTGGGAGGGAGGGGTTGAAGGCCAGATGGAATAGACCAGCAGATGGCAGGCTGGGCCCTGGCTGCTGTGTGTAGGGGTGGACAACCTGTCCTGCACAAGGGGTGGACAACCTGACTCCACGTGTGACTACAGTGTGACTTGCTTGGTTCTATGCCTGACTGCAGGGGGCTGACCAAGGCCCTGGAGCTGCCATTTCTTCAGGTGTCTCCTCTACTTGGTCCTCCCAGTGCAGCTTCCAAGCTCTCTTCATTTCACAGTTGGGGGAAGCAAGGTCCTGAAAGTGGGAAGGCTTTACTGCCCAGACACATAGCTGATGTGGTGGTGATTCAGGGGGTGCTTTGGTGATCTAGGCCCCTCCTGGGACCTTCTAGGAGCCCTGGAGGGTCGAAGCCAGCACATTCCAGGCTTCTAAAAAGTTTTAGTTTTAAAATATAAAAGTTGTATATAGTTAAGATGTGCAACACAATAATTTATGTATGCATATACATATATATGCATAGCGAAGTAACTACTATTGTGTCTATCAGCAGATGAATGGTTAAAGAACTTGTCAGGCAGTCATGGGATGTGTTCTGAAAAACAGGGATGTGTTCTGAATAAAGTTTCATTAGGTGGCTTCCTCATCGTGTGAAGGTCACGGAGTTTGATTACACAAACCCAGAAGGTGTAAGCCCTCTGCACACCTAGCCTGGTGGTACAGCTTATTGACACCACTGTCATACATATAGTCCATCACTGAACTGAATGTCATTAAGCCACACATGACTGTATTTGTACAGTGGAATATTATTCAGCCTTAGAAAAGAATATTTATGGCACCATGGGTGAGTCTGGAGTACATCATGCTAAATGAAGTAAGCCAGACACAGAAAGAAAAAGCCTATGTGATTCCATTGATAAATGGGATTTAAAATGGTCGAATACATAGAAGCAGAGACTAGAATGGTGATTACTAGGGATGGGCAGGTGGTGCAGTAGGTGAGAAAATGTTGGCCAGTGGGTGCAGTGTTGCAGTTATGGCTGGAGAGCTGACGTGGCAAGACGATCAGGGTGAGTAATGTGTATCGAATACTGGAAACTGGTCAGGAGGGTAGATTTCAGATGTTCTAAGATGTTCACAGAGGTGAGTACATCTTAGACTTTAACCTGTATCGGATCCTCTGGGCACCTCCGGCAGTGCAGGTGCTGCACAGCAGGCCTGGGATAGGGTTGGGTCCAGCACCTCTAGCAGGCTCCCAGGAGGGGTCTGGGGCTCAGAAATTCTGAGCAGAGTCCAGAGGTGCTTCTCTAAGAGGGTGCAGGGTCTGCTCCCTCTTCTCTGCATAAATATCATTTGGAAGAATTTATTCTTTGAATACAATGAAACAGAATTTCTCTCGAAGTATTTGACTAGAAATTGAAAATTAGGTGTGTTGCCTGGGGTTTGCATTTGGTTATCACACCGTGGGGAATCCCAGCAGCCTTTCTCTCACCCGTACTGTTGCTCCTGGAGCAGCGGCAAACACCCTGAAGTCATCTCTTGCCTGCCCACCGGGCTCACAGCTCCCCTTCCAACTGGCATACAAGACCTTTCCAGCTGGTGTTTCCAATGATCTCTCTCCTGTGCCACTGCTGTCTCTGGATGCCCAAGGCGGCCCTTTGCGTGATGGTTGTGGGGCTTCCTGACACCCCTTTGGATTCTTCTGCTGCTAAGACAGTCCATGTTAGACAGTAGCTGTCTGCCCTAAGCAAGCAAGCAAGCATCTCAAATGTTTTATAAATGAGTGAAATGAAATTTGTTCTCCACATGTTCTTATATATGCTCTGCCCACACCAGAAGTCAGTGAACTTGTCCACTGTGGGGATCTTGAGAAGGCACCCACTCAATATTCAGTAGGGGAAACTGAAGCTCCAAAAGTGAAACAACATATTTCCTGAGCACCTATGAAGTGTAAGGCACTAGTCTGGGGCTGCAAGTCCTGGAAAGTTGTCTGCTTGGAGGGTAGGCATGACCCCATAAAGAACCTATGTTGTCAATGGCTAGGAAACAGCATGGAACAGGATGGCAGAGTAGAGTATGATAAGGATGGGGCTCTTTTAGCCTAAGTCCTCCTTTGGGCAGAGACTTGGACTTCAGGTGGAAAGACCACCAGTTGCAAAGGCCCTGGGGTATGAATGATGTTGAATAGAGTCAAGGACAGAAAGATCTGTGTGACAGACATTTGGCATGAAGAAAGAGGTAGTGGACAAATGATGGGAAACTACTAGAGGTGTTGGGACAGGTGGGCAACAGGTCTGACTCATTTTAGAGAGAATGTTCAGCAGACATGTGGATAATAGAGGCCAGCCAAGCTCATTTTGCTCTGTTCCAGCAGTATGCCCCTGGGTAGCAGAGGTACCGCCTGCCTGAAGAGCCCTTGCAGAGTGGTGGGTTCCAAGCATCTGACTCCTTAGGGTGCTGAACCCTGCGGGTAAAGCTTCTATGTTGTACTGTCCTCGTGAGCACTGCTCACCCTGGACACTGGGATGGCCAGGTGGCCTCTAGGAGGGTAGCAATGCTTTTGTAGCATCTTCTGGGAGTAGATGGCAGTCCATGGCAGGGACAGGTGACTTGTGGGGATGCAGTGTGGGCACCCAGCATTGGCCCCATGCTGACAGGTGGGGAGGGGGAAAGGATCAGGGCTGGGTTCACCTCACTTGGCTGCTCCTGGTGAGAGCTGACTGATGTCCCATCTCCCTTGGGTTTCTTGCCCAGCACATTCCCCAGACCCTCTGGCTTTGCTCTTGTTAGACCTTGTCCCAGGACTGTGCTGCATATGCAGAGAGGCCTTTTCTGACAGCCCCTCGCCCACTCTCCCATCCTATATCTGCTAGATATAGGATTTGCCTAAACTGGAGAAAGCCTCTGTTCTGCTTCCCGGGAAGCAGTTCACAAGTTGGGCTATCTGTCAGCCCTCTGCTGACACAGGGTACTTAGTGAAGCTGGTGGATGGATCAGGGGACCCTGCTTTCTTTGGTACTTGTCTTTGGGCATCCACTGCTCCCCAGGATCATGGGGTTTGGGGGAGTGGCCTGGCACCTCTTCCTTTTCACAGGCTGCCCTGATCTGAGGGTCCCTGAGTCCCGGGTGGGTAAATGTGTGTGAGTGTGTGTGCAAGCATGAGTCTGGATGGAGTGTGCAATGTGCATTTGTGCGCATGTATTCAAGTAAAGCATATACTAAGAATGTGTTTGAGTGGTATGTGTGAATATGTGCATGTATATGTGAGCGTGATTGTCTTTGTGAGTGTGTATTTATGTATGTGAGTGTAAGTTTGCTGTTTGATCATGTGACTGTTTCAGCAGTGTGTGCACCCTGTGAATGTGTGTGTTTGAATGATATGAAGATGTATTTATGTGCGACTGAATGTATTTGAGTGGTGTGTGTGTGTGTGTGTGTGTGTGTGTTCTAAGGGCTACTCTTTCCTGAATGAGCCAGGTGGCCTGCAATGGGCGCGACTCCGGCTCTGGCTGTCCCCTCCCTCCTGCTCTAGCACAGGCTCTCATCTTAGATGAGGCTGAGAGAGAACTGAGAGTCTTTTGTGTGTGTGCTAGCCTGATAGCTACCTGTCCATTTTCACACCTGAAGGGCAATCTTGGAGATTTTATGACAGGATCTTCTCTTTTGAAAAAAATTATAATTTCAATTATTCATCTACTTGCATTGTATTTTAACCACCCAAACCAATTGAATATGCCCTCCTGTGCATTGCAGATTAGGTGGAAGCCCTGGTTGACCCTGCTCTGGGTGGCCTTTGCTTTAATCCCTCCAAGAGGATGAGAATATTGGGAAGTTACCTTTATAGGCCCATTTCTATGTGCTTGCATATACTTAAATGTTCAAGAAAGTAGGTGATAGTGTTGGTGTCTTTTTCTTTTTCCTTTAAAAATGTTAAACATATGTTTGAAACATACTATAATTGTCATGTTATAATTTATGTTTTTTACTCAAAAATATATCCTGGGAACCTAACATTATAGGTGTGCAGACTGAGCTCATTTTATAATCCCACCCACCACTGTACCCACAGATACTTCATAGAATATTTAACAAATCATGTACTTGCATTCTTTTAGCTTTTTACCTTTAAAAGCAAAATTCAGTGGCCCCTGTCCTGGTGCTCCCAACGCAGGCAGTGGTGCTGTGTGTGTTGTGAGCTGACCTGCTGCAGCAAAGCATGTAGGTGTTTCTTATGAGGAGAGAAGCGATTGGTGGGCTGGTTTGACAGGTCTGACTTTACTGTGCGTGGGGGGGGGGGGTGGCTGTCCTGGCAACTGAATTTTTTCATTCCTGTCCCTGTGCCCTATCCCACCTTTCTCCTTCTAGATGCAAGGTTGTGTCTGCAGAGGGTGAAATGCTCACTGGAGCCAGGTCCTGAAGGTTCAGCAGGAGTTTGCTAAGCCAGGAAGCCATCAAGGTATTGCAGAAGTGGTCCAGGGGCAGTAGCAGTTTAGCTTTCTGGACTCCAGGTTTGGGGGAATGCAGAGCGTGCGGGAGTTCCAGATCAGACACCAGACCCATGGCCTCGGTGTGAGCATGGGAAACTCGCTCAAGCTGCCTTTGGTCTAGGTCCTCTTTAGGATGCTGCTTAAGCTCACAAGCAAGATGTGCTCATGAGCATCGGTGGGCAAGGACTGTATTCTCCTTGACCTTGCTCTGCCTGGCTCTGGAGAAAACCCCTGACAGTAGGGTTTCAGGACCTCCCATATCATTCACAGTTCCAGATCTGCCAGAGCTGCCCTCTTCAAGGCCTCTGCTGCCAGGCGCTTCTTTGAGGGAGCTGGGAACCAGCACTGCATTGTGTGTTGTAGTTTTCCAGGGACAAACTGAACTCTGGACATTGTTACCCGCCACAGTGCTCCTATCAGCATCCGCTCCCCTGATCTTTCTTCCCTTTGCCATCACCTCACTGTATGGATTTCTAAAACCATGTATGATGGTATTGGGCAGAATGAACCCCTCACCCCCCACTTTTTTCTTCCTTTTCAAAAACTGTCATAGTTAATTCTAGTTCTCGTGACTTTTCATATAAACTTTAGGATAACTTTGTCTATGTTTCTAAAAAAAATCTTACTCATACTCCAAATGAAATTGTCTTGTCTATTGAGTAATTTATGGAGAATTGACATTTTTACTATGTTGTTTTTCGATCCACAAACACGGTATATCTCTTCATTTATTTAGATCTTCTGAATTTTCTTTTAATCAATATTTTGTAGTTTTCAGGATATAAATAATTTAAAAATATATTTGTAGCTAGTTTATTTTAAATTTTGTAAATTATTGCATTGCCTTTTGATTGTCTGTTTCCAAATGTTCATTGCTAAGATGTAGAAATGAGAGTGGTTTATTGTGTTTTGATTATATAATCTGTGACCTTGCTAAATTCATTTATTATTTCTATCACTTGCTTTTATAGACTCCTTGGGTTTTCTACATAGACAACATGATGTCAATGAATAGGAACAGGTGTGTTTTCACCTTGCCAATCTACATGCCCGTGCTTGTTTTATTTGTCTTACTTATATGGCTTGCCAGTGTGATGGTGAATGGGGATAGTGAGGAAGTCCCCTATCTTGAGGTATATGTTGAATTCTGCCTTTTATGATTATTCTGTTAGGTTTGCTGGTTTTGTAGCTGCTTCTCAGGTTGAGAATGTTCCTTTTCATTTTAGCTGAGAGTTTAAAATTTTCAATCATGAATAGCTGTTGACATTTATTGAATACCTTTTTGGCATCATTTAATATGATGATAATCTTTCTTCATTAATCTATTGATATGGTAGATTACATTGATTTAAATATTGTGCCAGCCTTGATTTCTGGAAGAAATTTTACTTGTTCGTGGTATATTATTTTATATGTTGCTGAATTTTGTGTCCATGTTATCAGGTGATACTGGGTACATTTTCCTCCCCTTGAAATGGGTCTGTTTTTAGTATGAAGGTAACATCAGTTTCACTAAAGGAGTTGGAAAGTATTCTTTCCTCTTCCATTTTCCAAGAGATTATGTAGAATTGATGTCGTTTTCCTTTAAATAGTTGGTAGAATTTGCTAGTAATATCATCTGGGTGTGGAGATTTCTTTATAAGAAACTTTTAAGCTATGAATTCAACTTCTTTGTTAGTTTCAGGATTTTATAGGTTATCGTCTTCATTTTGGCAGTGAGTTTTGTATCTTGTGGTTATTGAGAAAATCATGCATTTTTGTCAAAGTTGTCGAATTTATGTGCATAGAGATGTTTATAGTATCCATTATTGTTTTCAATGTCTGTGAAATTGTTGATATTCTTTTAAAAATTACTCAGTGTTAATTTGTGACTTCATGCATTTTTTCTATAAATCTTGCTAGATTGATCAAATTTATTGATCAATTAAGTTTATTAATTAAATTTATTTTATTTAGTCAAATGATTTGATTTATCTAATGAACTAGTTTTTGGGTTTATATTTTTCTATTTTTTCATTGGCTCTTATTTTTATTATTTACTCTTTATTATTTTAATTTAATCTATTTACTATTTTTATTATTTACTCTCATTTTTATAATTTTCTTCTACTTTGAGTTTATTGTGCTCTTACATTGGTAACTATTAAACATTTTTTATAATGTCATTTTAATTTATCTGTTGTATTTGACTCTAAGTCTCTGTATAATTGTTTTAGAGGTTGCTTTATATATTAAAATAAACATGCTTAACTTTTCACTTTCTTACCTAGAATCAAAATTACTACCACTTCAAACCAAATGTTGAAATCTTAGCATAATTAGACCATCCCTTCACTCACTCTCTCTGTTGCTACTGTCTTTCACACAACTATTTACGACGCAAACCACATCAGGCAATGTTATAATTCTTAAGAGAATTGTCTGTTGTATTTTCCAGATATTTGCTACCTGTTGTTCTTCCTTTATTCCTGATATTCAAGATTTCTTTTTAGTATCATTCCCCTTGTGTCTGAAAAACTTTCTGTAGCTACTGATTTAGGGTATGTCTTCTGGCAACACATTCATAGTTTTCCTTCATCTGAGATGTATTTATTCTCCATAATTCTAAAAGGATATTTTTTTCTGGGAGTGGAATTTTAGTTGATAATTTCTATGCCCCTGCTAATTATATTAGCAGATCATTTCTATACTGCAACATATTTCCATGTTTTCGATTTCTTTTGCATTCTATGGGTTTCATGAGAAATCGGTAGTCATTTAAATCATTTATCCTTCATAAATAATGCACCATTTTTCGCTGGCTGCTTTTCAGCTTCTTCCTTTTAGTTCTAATGTGTGGGAATGGATTTCTCAGGTTTTGTCCTATTTAATTTCATTATGTTGTTGAGTCTGTAGGTTTGTGTCTTTAACTAAATAGAGGAAGTTTTAAGTCATTAATTCTTAAATTATTTTTCATTGCATTCTCCTTTTTTTGGGACATTGATGACAGCAATGTTAGATCTTTCGATATGTTCCCATAGGTTCCTAATTTTCATTGTAAAAATATTTTTTTCTTTCTGCTGTTCAAATTGGATATTTTCATGTATTTATCTTCATGTTAACAAACTCTTTTTGAAATTTGGCAGCCCGCGGTCATCCCGGGCCTTCCATTCTGACATCCGACTCCACACCAGCTACTTCTCTGCCGCCGCTCTCCCACCATGGCTCCTTATCACCACCAGCTCACTCTTCCAGGGGACTTCTCCTGGCCAGGCCATGTTGGCCTTCTCTCAGTCCGCCTTTAGTCTCTCTATTTGCCCTTCCCTTTTATGCCCCCCTTTCCCTGCTTTCCATTTTCTCTCATGGGTCTTTCCTCAGACTCCACCCACCAGGGAGTCCGTACAATTTTGGCGTCCATACAATTTTCAACTGTGTCACTACTGCGTCACTACTCTGTATCATTTTCTTTGTCATCTCTTTTCTGCTATTGAACCTAATCAGTGAGTTTTTAAACTTTGGTTGTTGTATTTTTCAATTTCAAAAGTTGCCATTAGGTTATCTCTTATTAGGTTATCTTTTATTTCTCTCTGAGACTATCTGCATTAATTTGAAAGAGTTTTTGCCCTTATTTCTTGGAGCATTTTTATAATAGTTGATTTAAAAAACTTAAATTTTTAAAAAATTTGAATGATTTGTTTACATATATATATTTCACATTATTGTGATCCCTGGAGGTCACCCACCACCTCCCCTCCCTGGCCACTCCAGCTGGTCCCCTTCCCCAGTTGTGTACTTTCGTTTGGTTGTCATGTATTAGTGAAGCCATTTGGTTTCTGTCTTTGTCCTTCTGACTTGTTCCGCCAATGTGATTTCTTCTAGGTACATCCATGTTATCAAAAAAATCATCAAATCTGTCATTTTTAATCGATGTGTAATATTCCATTGTGTATATATACCACATCTTTTTCATCCAGTCATCTCTCTTGGCATATTTGGGTTGTTTTCATGTCCTTGCATTTATAAATAGTGCTGCAATAAACATCCGAGCACAGGTGTCCCTTTGTACAAGCACTGAGATCTCCTTTGGGTAGATTTCCAAGAGAGCAATTGCTGGGTCATATGGTAGTTCCATTTTCATTAGTTTGCGGGTTCTCCACACTGCTTTCCATAATGACTGGACCAGTTTACATTCCCACCAGCAGTGTAAAAATGTTCCTTTTTCTCCACATCCACGCCAGCACTTTTTGTTGTCTGTTTTTTGATGTGGGTCATTCTTACTGGTGTAAGGTGGTATCTCATTGTGGTTTTGATTTGCATTTCCCTATTGCTAGTGACATTGAGCAGTTTTTCATGTGCCTGTTGGCCATTTGGATGTCCTCTTTAGAGAAATATATTTTTAGATCTCCCCATTTTTTAAGCAGGTTTTTTGCTTTGTTTTTGTTGAGTTGTGTGAGTTCTTTGTGGATCTTTGTTATCAGACCCTTATCAGTTGTATGGAGGGCAAAATTTTTTTCCCATTCAGTTGGGATTCCTTTTGTTTTTTTCTGTTGGTTTCTTTTGCTGTACAGAAGCTTTTTAGTTTGATGTAGTCCCAACTATTTGTTTTCCTTCATTTTTTTGCCAGCTATAGATATGTCCAAAAAAGGATTTCTGAATTGTAACTCATGAAGGGTTTTGCCCAGGTTTTCCTTTATGTATTTCATGGTTTCAGGTCCTACATCTCAGTCTTTTATCGATTTTGGTTAGTTTTTGTACATAGTGCGAGGGAGGTATCTTGGTTCATTTTTTTTTTTTTTTGCATGTCTTGGTCCAGTTTTCCCAACACCATTTATTGAAGAGGCTGTTCTTGTTCCAATGCAAGTTTTTCACACCTTTGTCAAAGATTAGTTGACTCTATATGTGTGGCTTTATTTCAGGGGATTCAGTTCTGTTCCATTGGTCTGATTGTTTTTATACCAGTACCAAGCTGTTTTAATTACTGTGGCTTTGTAGTATAGTTTGAAGTCTGGAATAGTAAAACCTCCATTCTCTATTTTTCTGGTCAGGAGGTTTTTCGATAATCAAGGTCTTTTGTTATTCCATATGAATTTCAGTAATTTTTGTTCTATCTCCTTGAAGAATGTCGTTGGAATTTTTATAGGGATTGCATTGAATCTATAGATTCCTTTTGATAGGATGGCCATTTCGATGATGTTAATTCTTCCAATCATTTCAGTCATTTCTAGATCATTTCAGTGTATGAGTTATTGCAGTGTTGATATTTATAGATTTTCTCTTTATATGTGAGTTGAGATTTTTATGGCTCTTCTGATTACAAATAGTTTTGTTCTATATTTGGGACATCTTGATACTAAGTAATGTGACTTTGGGTCTTGTTTAAATGCAATGATCTTTATTTAAATCTTATGGAGAGGCTGATATTTATACTTTATTAGATAACTGCCTCTGTTAGGTTAAGGCTGAACGTTTCAACCTTCCTTTATTGGATTGTGATTTCAAAATTAGGTTCATTTAAAAAGTCTGTCCGTTGTAATTTGGGTCAGCCCCATATGTGCACCCACTGATTGGTCAAGAAACCGAGTCTTGATTTATCTCATAATGAAATTCTGAGAACCCATGGTGTGTTGTTTAGGGTCAGATCCTCAGATGCAGAGCTCAGGGGTAAACCCAAGATACTTTAAACAGCTTCATAACATTAGTTTCCCAAGTTTGTTGTGTTTACAACCCTTCTAGTATTTTCCAGTATCCTGAGACTCTCTAAGACTTTCTGACCAGGAAGCTGTAGTTTTGTTTGTCCTGTTCTCTTGAAGACTTCTTGCAGATGTACAAGACAACACAAAGAGGAAAAAGTAACAGAGTTTTGCTCCATTTTTCTGGGTTCACATCTCCTTCAAAGAGAGTGAAAGCTTTCTTTCTTCATAGTTTTAGGTTGTGTCACTGATAATGGACTGGGGTGTGTGAGAATGGAGAGAAGGGAAGGGGAATTAAAAACAGAAATGTTAGAAGATCCTTATTTTGAGCCAAAACTAGAGACATCTATTGAATGCTTTCTTTGTATAGCCCAGTTACTGTTTCCGGGGTTTCACTGCTTTATATCCAGACTGAAAGATGCCAGAGGATAAAAACAAGTTAGACCTCAAATGATGATCTTTGCATGTTATTGTTTACTTTTCAGAGTCCTCAAGTAGCTGGTCCATGTATTCAGTTCATGTTGTATTGCTACATTCAGTGAGAGACAAGATAGACAGTGTTCTTTCTATTTTACCTGGAGCTGAAATGGGATCCTTACTTCTAGAGGGTGTTTTATGTGTTTTGCAGTATACAATCTGGGAAGGGACTTTTATGCAGAGAAATACAAGGGTTATCAGGACCCACCTGAACCAGGAGATTTCTTAGGGAGAAGAGAGGGAGGACATGTGCTTATATCTATCACTGACTTGATTTCACACTCACTACCCTGCAATTCTTACAGTCTGCCTAGAACAAATGAGATGGGAATTAGCTCTCATTTATCCCACCATGGCTTTCTTGTTGTAAAGGGGAGAGATTCTGAACTGTAGCCACAGCTGATGAGGCTGCAGATGGTCTGTCGCACCCACCACTCTGACCCCATATCCCCCTTCTGCCACTCTTTGCTCACAACACTTCTATCACTTTAACTTTCTTTCCCTTTTTCAAACATGACAGGAAAATATAAGACAGTGACAGGACTCTAAAGGTAACACCACAGGGCAGCATTGTGAGATTGGGGGAAGGTATCTCCTAGAAAGAAATGATGTTGGAACTGAGACCTGAATGACAACCAGGAGCCAGTGATTCAGAGATCCAGCAAAAGAGGTTTTAAGCAGTAAGAACAATGCCAACAATGGTCTCGAGGTCAAAATAAACCTATCTCCTGCTGGCTTGTTCACTGTTCATTTGTTCCCTTAAGAGGTAGTCCCCATGGTTTATATACAGCCCTGAGACACAGCTGTTAGCCACGTGAGTACATGTGTATGACTCTGTGACTGCATCCATGTGGTCCGGGAATGGGACCTCTGGACCATAGTTCTTTAGGTTCCTTCTGGCCCATGGGACCACAGTAAGAGGTAGGTTTACCTTTGCTGACAATCATACTGACCTTCAGCTTGAGGTGTTCTGACATTTCATCTATTTTCACAAATGTGATTTGGTAAGAGGCAGATATCCCAACAGCTGAGCCTGCTGAGGACTCTGCTCTGCATCTAGTGCTGCCTGCGTGAGCTTCCAATTTACTGTCTTTTTCCCCTTCCTGAAAGTGGCTGAGGATGGAGTATAGGACTGGACCTGACTTCCCAGTTCCTCTCAGGAAAACTCTGGTCCTGGAGTCTGAGGGTTGCCTAAGGAAGGTACACACAGGCTACATATGTATGACCTGATTTCTCCCAAGCTGTAGGAAGTATCCCAGTGTCCCATCACTGTGATACAACTCTGTAGCTGTTCCCTCTCTTTTAAAAATGAAAGAACACTTGGGGGGGAGGGGACCTGCAGTTGGGTTGGGACTCCTAACTTAATTTGTATTCCTTTCTTGGGTTGTGAATTTGCTTCAAGTTCTGTATCAAACCCAGAATTAAGTATGCCAAACCCAATGCTCTCATGAAGAAGAAACTGTTTAAATTTACCGCTATCCCTTCAGTATTCTGGACCTGTCTTGAGAAAGGAGGTCTGTGCATTTGGGTGGCACCCATCATCTGCCAGGCAGCACTCTGCCTTTACAGTGTGGGGTTAGGGGAAGGGCCCACTTTCTGCTGAGGGGTCAGCAGATCTAGGTCAGCAGATCTAGCCATTCATAGCTCTTTGACCTCTAAGGAGTCTTGTGATCCTTCTGGGCTTTTGTTTCACAGTCTATAAAATGGGACCAATTATACTGAACTCACTAACTTTGCTTTTCACATCATATTTTTATCTCTTGACAATTCTGTAAAGTAAGTAACATTCTGTCATTTTAGAGCTAAAAAATCTGAGGCCACAGAGGTTTTCCCCCTTGCATTCTGGAAATGACAGAACAGGAATTTGGTCTAGAAGCTTCCTACAGAGCTCAGCAATGCCTGGCTCCCTGTTTCCATCAGCCGTGGGAGTTCAGGGATGGCATGGACAGGTTGGACCTCTGAGCAAAGGGCTTTGCTTTCTGGGTTTTTTCTTTGGAAAGCAGGGACGTCCCCAGGGTCCTGATGTGGGTCATGGGTGGGGGGGGGCATTTTGTGCAGTAGGAACTGGCTTATCCTTCTTGATCAGGATGAGGAACTGAGTATTAGTGGAGGCTGGGCAGTCTCAGGCAACAACTGGAAGGGCCTGTGGTCAGGAATGGTGCCTGTGAGGCCTCTCTAGCTTCCGGCATCTTTTTTCTGGTTCTGTACTGAAGAATGATTTATCCAGAGACGGAGCAATAACCCTTATATGTCTGCTGGCTTGCCTTTCCCAGACTTTTTCTGAGTTAAGTTTTATGTGTGAGGACTTCTAAATAATAACATCATTGTGTTTATTTGGATATTGGCTTTAAAGTACATTTTTGAGTGTGTACATCATTCCCCCAGAACCAACTTTATAAAGGGGTTTACCCTAAGTTAGCAAGACATTTACTTAAGCCTGTTGTGCTGAAAAAAACCTGTGTGTGTGGTATAAGGAGGGGTCACAGAAGGGAAAGGGTCTGTCCTGTGTTCAGTAGAGCACTGAGAAAGAGAACAAAGCACCTGAAAAGGCATTGCTAAGGGTAAAGTAAATAATAAAAGTAACCTGTGTTATATGATCCTATTTATGAAAAGCTGCATGCAACAAAATGGGAAATGATCTCCAAAGTATCAGTGGTTTTCTGTCATGTTCACAATTACAAGTTATTTTTTTAGCATATAAATGCAAGGAGCATATAGATGCTCCTTGTAGACAGAAGACAGCAAGCAGTGTAGAAAAATATCAGGGGGAAACAAAACCATGAAATTCTGCCATTTTGATATAGCCACAGTGGGGAGCAGAATAACAGGTCACCAAAGATTCCATGTCGAAACCCCCTGGGACTCGTGGACATGTGAATCAGCTCCTTGGCATCAGGGGACTGTGACTGTTTTTACATTTCAGCACCTCTGGGTTTATATCAGATCTCCTTCGGGGACACCTGCCCACAAAGTTTCCTGCTTCCCTAACTCCACCCCTACTCCTGAAGACATTTCTAGGGGCTTCTGGGTTCTATCTCAATTCCGAAGGTCTGTTTGTACCTTTCTGCCAGGTGTGTATTCTAGGTATCCACTCTCTCCCAGAGAGCTCTGGGTTCTGAGGTGCTTTCAGCACCTTCTATAGCTGCCAGACTCAGGAGGGATGAGTGTTGATCTCCATGCAGATGAAGCAGGGATGCCCTAGTCTAGGCCAGTCATTGAGTTGAGAGCATAGCAGATGACCTACCTGGGTGCTCAAAGCTTTGGGGAAGTTTTGAAATTTCTCTTGTCTCCTGGAGTTGGCTCCGCTTTGTAAATGCCAGGTGGGTTTTTGAAGGGAATGTGTATTTTGTGTTACTGGTTGACTCTGGTGCCATGGAAACGGAAGGAGGTCAGATAGATGCTGGGAGAGGGAGTGATGGCCCCTGGTGGCCTTGGGAACATGCTGGGCCATGGGTAATGGGCCCTCAGGACAGGAGATGTAAGTGGGGAGTCAGAGAGGGCTGGCCTTCTAGGAAGGGTGTTGTGATGAGGAAGAGAGGGTCTGTGGTGACAGCGTTTCTCACTTAGAATTGGAGAGACAGCTGTAGGTGTGTTGTTGAGCAGGAGAAAAGAGCCCTGGAGAAGAGGTGGCTGAAAATTCAGGGGTGGGAGGGAGTAAATAGAGATGCAAGGGAAGTGACAGAATTCTTGAGTGAGTTGGGTGGTGGGATGGGGTGGGTGGGTTTACTCAGGAGAATCTCACCTTTTTCTGAGATTGCAGTAGAAGAGGTTGTACCACCAGTAACTTTATTGTTTGTGGGGAACAGGAAGAGTTGGCATTATATCACCTTGAGGAAGCCTAAATGAAGTGGGGGATTTAAAGGGGGGGGTCCTGGGAGACATTCCAGGTTCAGAATATTGGGGCAAACGTGTGAGGAGGATACAGTTAACAGGCAAGCTGGGGCTATGTTGGGGAGCTGCCAGCCGGTAATATGGGCAGGCACAGGTCTGGGTGGAGACCCTGCTCCCCTTGAGAAGCAGCATCTGGAAGGGATCTAGGCTGTGACTGCGCTAGTCTGGGGGCTGTGGATGGGTGGGAGGGCGAGGGACTTGGGGTGTCAGGATGACAGATCTGGCACTCAGGTTCAGCTGCTTGGAGATGCTAGGATCAGTTTTTGTAAAGACTCCCTTGTGCTTTTAGTCAAAAATTGTCATGCTTACCTGTAAATGAGCCCCACTTATTTTGTCATTAAAACAACCTACACCCATTACTCTGGTTTAGATCTGTCATCAGCTGAGAGAGGCACATGTCCCCCTTCAGCACTGCCTTTGGTTGCTCACTTGTATTTCAAGCAGTGGCAGCTGCTTTGTTACTAGGTCTGCAAGTTTATGACTGTGTTTCCACCTTGTGTTGTCAATAAAATAAGAATCCCTCAAGTACGTTTCATGCTTCTTGATCTGAATTCTATTTTTATGATCTTAAAAATCATTTTTCTGTGTGCCTTTTTTTTGCCTCTTTTGACATTTTCTCTCCCATTTAAATAGCATGCCATTTTTTTTCAACTCAAACTCTAGCTCATTGCAAGAAAAAAGTTTTTTGTAATTGTAATTATATAAGATGAGCAATGTTCACTAAACTTATCAGGTCATCACCTTATAGCACAGGCAAATCAAGTCATTGTGCTGTGCATGTTAAACTATACAGGTCCACATGTCATTTATATCTCAATAAAATTGCAAGACACTAACTAAACCCTTAAATAGATAATTCATTATCCATAAATTTAAACCTGTGACCACTTATTGCGATACACCTGGTCAGGCTGTTACCATAGTTTCTCTGCTTTATTCCTTATGGGAGTCTGCTCTCCCACTTTCCCCACTGCAGTGGCTCACCCTCAGGGTACCATCTCACTAGGCATCGAACCCTAATTGTCTCTAAGAAGTGCCCCACCCTCCCATTTGCCATCATACTCCCTTGCTGAGGCTGCTCCTGAGGATCCTGCCCCATCACAACTCCCCACCTTCTAGTCCTTCCTCATTCAGCCTGGATGCCACAGTCCACTCTATACTCTCGCTGCCCTGATCTTTGACTTTGATTTTTATCCCTGGGTCAAGCCTTCTCTCTCCCCATCTCTTCCTTGTCTCCAAGAAGGAGAGAGTCCTCAATGTAACTGACTCTACCTTTAGGTTCTAGGCCACACACAGGCTGGGAGCATCCCATTCTGGTGAACCATCCAATCTCCTTTGCCACTTGCTGCTCACCTAAATCTCCTCTTGATGACCAATCCCCTTCCAGCAGTCAGATCCGGGCCTTCCTCCTAACAGCCTCTGACCCTATCCAGTTTTTTTCGGAAGCATGTCCTACACCTCCAAGTCTCTTACTGCCCCTCTAGCCTTGGAGAATGGCACCAGAGTCCCCTCTGACCATGGTGTGGCTATCCTTCTGTCCCACATTTTAGGCTTCCCGTAGTCCTCAGGGCCTACTCAGGGCACTGAGGGCACTCAGGGCACCTGGCTCCAGGCTTTCCCCCTACTCCACTGTTCATTCTTCTACCCACCTGGACATGGTAGGAGGCCCAGGGGATGTGTCTCCTCTTGTTGGTCCACTCACTGCTGTCTTGAGGCCCCTGACTCCAAAATGGAAGTCTTGGTTCTTTCTTCCCAGCCCTTTCATCCTTAACCCCCAAATCAAAATAGGTTTGCCTTCAACATGGGCTTCTACCAACTTGGTAAACCACACCCACCTCCTGGCACAGGAATTCTGTCCCAGCTTTGTCTGAACCTCCACCCTCCCTGCCCTGCCCACCTCTGGTCTTTAGCATGTTTGCCCATGCTGTCTGCAAGAGAATCTGGACACCAGCCCTCTCATAGGCACCCTCACACCAGGCCTGCTCCACCTGAATATGCCCTGGGGCCACCCCTGCTTTCAGAGGAAAGACCCCTACCCTTACCAGGTCCTGCTGGACCTCAGCCCTACAAGTCTCCTCCCTCCCTGCCTTTCTGAGGATGTTACAACACGGTGCTGCCCAGCAATTTCTACTCTAGGTCTTGTCTGCACTTTCTCTGTTCTCTGTTTTCAGCAGAGTTGCTTGATTAGTGGCTAAGAGTTTTGACTTAGTCATAGCTGTCTAGACTGTTTGATTCATTGTTTCCCTTTCTGCAGTGATTTAGACACAATACTCCACAAGTTCCACAAATGCAGATACAAAATCACACCCACCACCGAAGATTGAGTGTACTGTATCACACCTCTGGTTGTTCTCACTCCATCCCTCTACCCTCTGGTAACCACCACATCAGAGTTGAAATGTTTTATTTTGTTCATTTGCTTTGTTTCTCTGTATTCCACATGAGTAAAGCTACATGAAATTTCTCTCACTTTCTGATTGATTTCACTTAGCAAAATCACTTTAATCACAATCAAGTTCTATCCATCCATTTATCACAAATGGAAAAGTTTTTATCCTTTTTTATAGCTGAGTAGTATTTCATTGTGTGTATCCCACATCTTCTTTATTGTCAGCTCTTGCCTGGCAATTAGGTTGTTCCCACATCTAAGTTATTGTGAATAGTGTTGCTATAAACACAGCACTATGTCTTCTTGAATTAGTGTTTTCATATTCTATGGATAGATATTTTTGTGTTTTTCAAAGCTAGCTTTCCTTCCCAAACAGGACCTATTTATTTAGCACTTGTACTGCAACAGAGTGGATAGGAGACAAGAATGTCTGCCTAACACAAGAGAGTAGCCAGAGCCCCAAAAGCCCAAAGACTATATAACACTATAGCTGTACAACCCCTATACTTTAATAAATAGATACAATCAAGGGCTAAAGTAATGCCTATGTAATAGGGACTAGAGCTGACCAAAGGACAGTGCCCAATAGAGGGCAGGTCATGTCTATGGTTCTTATCCGTATGCACAATTGGAAGACATCTCAGGCCCCAGGAACAACTGTGGGGTTTATTTTATAAATAGGGGAAACAAGGAGCTTAATGGAACCACAAGGGACTGGCTGTCTCACCCAGATAGTGTCCATCAGACAAGCAGAGTGCTGGTTACCTGTCAACAGAGCTGGACAACATGGGCCCTAGGTCACTACTGGCCACCCAGAGGCAGTGTTGCAGGCACCAAGTGTTAACAGTTCTTTGTAAGTTGTTGGATGGCACCACCAACAAACGGCTCCTTGAGATACCAGACCTGGGGCCTTTGGTGCTCTTTCAGGAGATGTCAAAGACAAGATTGGAAACCCAGTGTCTCCAACAGTCTTTGACTTCTCTTTTTCTTCTTAAAGCCAGCCGCTGCTCCTTCTTTCTTCAGAGACCAGGAACAGAGCCCTCCCCTTCTTCTTTCTGAGGCTGGCACCATCTTAGCTCCCTCTGGCCCTGCTTTATAACCTCTTTCAGGATGCCCCACCTACAAGTCTGATTGGACCATTTTTGAGCTCATAGCTGGTGGAACCACTTAGCACCAGTCAGCTCAGAGTGCTCACCTGATCAGCCCATTCTATGATCCTGACAGCATGTATGAAAGGGAGGATGCGGGGCTGCGAGGAACTGACCTGGGGTGCAGCAGAGCTGGAGACCACTGCTGCTTCAGCTCCCGCACTAAGATGGTGCCTGTATCAGTACAGCCTAGGTCTTGTGAAACCAGCAGCCTCCAAAAGGTGCCTGAGGCTTGACTTTGGAGCCCTCCAGGCTTTATGTCCCTGTGCCATTCACCTGGAAGATGATATACAGAGATGGGTAGACAGGTTTTTGACTATAGATGTCTACACACAGACTTTCTTTTCTCTGTTTTTTTGGACTGCTAGGGGGAGTTAGGGGGAAGATATTCTGTAATTTGGAAGAAAAATTCTAAATTGGATGTCTACAGAGCCCACATCTGGACAGCTTTATGAGAATGGAGGGAAAAATCTTAACATTCATTGCTAATTCTAGAAGCCAGCTCCTCCTCCATACAGCCAGAACACATACCACCTAGAAGCTGAGGCCACCTGGGAGTTCAGATTTGGGAGAGGAGAGCCTCATCAGTGCTTTTGGTGAAGACAAGGTCGGGGCAGTCCTGCCAGTGCCTACTGCCTGTGGTTCTAGTTCCCACCTGAGGATGGACAGGTGTGTTAGACCTGGGTCAGACAGCCTAGCACCTGCAGCTGTGGGCCTGCTGGGACAGCACTTAGCACCCAGATGGAGCTTCTAGTTAGGTTGATATACATCATTCTTGCTCATGGACTTGAGTTGCTAAGAGGTGTTAATTGAAAATAACTGGATGTGTTTCTAGTTTGTCAACCTGATTCCCCACTACACATCAGCACCACATGCTTAGGTCCCAGGCATTAGGCCGAGCACCTGAAACAACCAACACAACAAAGTAAGACCACCCTGGAGGGGAAATTCTAGGACCTGTGTCTTGTCTTGTTAGGCTGTAGAGATGTCATACTCCACTGTGATGGAAAATGAATGTTCACGCACCCTGAATTGGGATCTTTCACTATTGGTATGCTTGGGTTCACAGTGAAGGGACGATTTTCCACATATGTTTGTGTCCATGGCCCTGAGTTACTGTAGTTAAAAGGGAGTACACTTCTAGTTGACATGTACAGTTTTCACTTCAGTCTAATTCTGACTTGTAAACTAAGCCTGAAAGAAAAAGAGGCTCCTCATGTGTGAATCGACTAATTAATCTGACTTAGGTAGAGGAACACACAGTGCTACAGCATCTTTTTGTGAAGATTAGCACTTTTGGGAGAATGTGTGAGTCTGTCAGGACAAAGCAGCACAACATTGTGCCCCTAATTTTGGGAGTGCAGAGGCCAGACTGCCTTGCAGCCATCACCTTACCTGCCAGCAGTGCGACTTTGGGTTAACGCTTCCTCAGTGTGCTGGTCAGGAAAAGCCTGGTCCTTCCCAGGGGCAGTCATGGGACCTGGGACTGCAGCAAGGATGACCAGGGGATGCACTGGCACTTGGGCTCCTGGAATAGCAGTTGGGCAGTGCTGGGTTTCAGTCTATGATGGCTGGCAGAAATTGGTTAAGACTCACCTATACAGAAGAGAATTACAGGCAAGCTCTGGGGGGGTAGGAGTGAAGCTTGGAAATGGGATGCCTGGGATGCGGTTATGGGAGTGGGGTTGGGTCCTTAGGTTGACCATGTTGTTGTTCTGTCTCAGAAGCAAGTTCTAGGAAGAATCATGTTTAATAAACTGACTTCTTCCTTCCCCTCCCAAGTTCCTATTCATGGTCTTTTCTAGACTTCTCCCAATGCACAACTGATTCCAGTGCCCGTATAAACAATTTGATTAAAAATGCACTCTAAGATCCATACCCATGTGGGTATGGTGATGTATATGAAGCAGGCTTATGGAAATTGAGGGGGTTGGGGTGACCTGTTTGTTGCGTCTGAGCATGTAAAGATCCTTGTTAGTGTTCAGGCACTATCTCTTTCTATTCCAATCCAGGAGCCATCTCTACGTGTTCTTTGTTGTTAGATATGCTGTTCCTCGCTAATTTTATATTCTTATTTCCCACAGTGGGGAAAAGATAGCAGTGCCGTTATTGCTGCCAATGTATGGCTCTCTGGAATCTGTTTAAAATTTATGGCTAAGACACTATAGATCTTTTGCCTCTACATTCCTGAATCCCTTCTATTTAGTGCTGGTTTTACTGTATTTCTCCTGGTATGGCCTCATTCATCTGCCTGGGATTGCTGGTTTATGGCTCTCTTGAAAGCCATTACAATGCTTGGCTGATAATGACCACTGTTGTAGATCTGACCTAGAGTATGCAGGAAAATATGAACCATTATTTCTGGTCATATAAATTTATCGTTTGGGGTTTTTATACTTTCATGTGTGACTTACCGATATTTTGGTTAGTGATGGATCTGCATATACAGCAGTGGTCACAGTAGGCTGTACCATCCAGCCTAGGTGTATAGTATGCTAGGTCATCTGGCTTTGTGTAATTAATACTCTATGATGTTTGCACAATTACAGAATTGCCTCATGACTAATTTCTTATTCTTTCATTAAAGAATGACTATAGTATACAGACTATAGTATAAGTGGAGATCTTCCAGCCTAACGTGGGTTCATATCTGATACTGAGCCCAAGTCTGTTTTCCACATGCTGCCACCAGCAACAGAACAAGAAGAATGGCCCCACTGTGGGAGTCTTGCCATCCCACAGCAGACCATACTGGGAAAGCAACATCCAGTGTGACTCAGAGGCAGAAGAGATCACTATTTTCCTTGGCTGTCTTGGAACATGCCAGGTTCTCTTCCTCAGCAACCTGTGCTTGCTGCTTGTCTTTGGAGTTTATGGCTCTTGTAGGGCACACCTAAGGATGCAGCAAGAAGTGTATCTCTCATTTTAGGGGAGATGGCTTACATGTGCCCAACAGGTGACCAGTGAAGGATGAAGAATGAGTTGGTCAGGGGGCATCCAGAGTAACCTGGGGTGCAATTTTACTTATGCTTGAGTTTTAAATTTTTTAAATAAATTTTTTAAGTCAACTTAGACCTAGAGCAAAAACTGTAGGGAGGTTTCCTGTGCCTTCCTCCAAGCTTCACCTCCTGTTAATGCTGTGTGAGACCTAGAATGATGATCCATGATTGAAACCAGGACAGTCAGGTGTTCTAGTATGATGGTCTAGAAATGGCTTAGCCTCCAGCTTGCGTTTAATTTTTGTCCATTTCTCTGCTCCTCTCCTTTCTCTGGTCCTGACCCTGTGCACAATTCCATGAGACATTTTGTTGTGTCTCCTTAATGTCCTCTAGACTGAGATAGGTTCAAGGTTATGACTGGAACTATGACCTACTTACATGGACACTTTTGGAGAGGAGCAGGTATTTGTAGAAAGGGCCTCTATATGCATTTGCTGACAATGCCCAGGTCAGGTTGAGTCTTTGCATTTGGAGGAGGAGCATCTCAGAGGTGGTGGACCCACAATGCTCCACGTGGAGAACGTGGTGTCCAACTGCCTTGCTGTTGGTAGTAGTAAACTTCATCCCATGGTTGAGGGGTTGTTGCTGGGGTGCCTCCCTGTGAATTTGCTATTTTCCTCTTTCTAATTAATAAACATCTTGTTGAGAGATACTTTGGGATTATGCAAACATTTTGTTTCTCAACTTTCTTTCACTAATTTTAGCATCTGTGGTGTTTACTGTGTAATTTTCTGTCTCCATTATTTCTTCTCATTTAATGATTGAGCTCCATAGTAAGGAAGAGCTGGTCTTCTTGCCACATTGATTTTTCAGTCATTTATTTACGCCAGTATAAACTTATGGTTACCTTATCCTATAGGTTTTAATCCATGACTACCATTGTTTATTATCTTGTTTAAATTATCCTAGATTTGGTCATTTGAGAACACCTTTAAGTTGGACCTTCTGTCCTTTTGCCATGCTTGGGTATGACTAAAAAATTTTTTTTGTAGTAAAACATAAAATTTGCTTTTAAAAGCATTTTTAAGTGTACAGCTCACTGGAATTAAGTGCATTATCATTTTTGTACCACCATTGTCACCATCCATCTCTAGAACTCTCTACCCCAACCACACACTCTATACCCATTAAATGATAATTCTCTATTCTCCCTCCTACAGAGGGGCTGTGGGGCAGCCACACAGGGGGCAACCATCACTCCACTTCCTGTCTTTACAATTCTGATTGCTCTGTATACCTCATACTTGTGATATCATACATTATTTGTCTTGGTGATTGGTTGATTTAGTTAGCATAATGTATGCAAGTTTCATCCTTGTCATAGTATGTGTCCAAATTTCCCTCCTTTTTAAGGTTGTATAATATTTCGTTGCATGTATGGTCACATGCCATTTACTATTTCTATCGATGTCAGTTGGCATATACTATGGTGGTTCCTCTTTCCAATCAGGGTAGGGAATGGAATTTACCATCCACTTTGTGTAATTACATTTTATGATGTTTGTGCAGTGACTAAGTGACTGTTCACTAGAGTCACTAGGGATATATTCCACAGGGCATATTCCTGTTGTTAAGTGAGGTGTGACAGCACGAAAATTTTGTTTATTCTGTCAGTGGATACTTGGGTTGTTTCACACTTTGTTATTGTGAACACTACTGTTATGGATGAGTACTTTTTTGAAAAGAAATATTTCTTTGAGGCCTTTTGGTTCTTGCGAGTCTCTACTTTAGAGGTGAAGTTGCTGGATGCTATGGTAATTTTTTAATTTTTGAGGAATAACCATACTGTTGTCCACAGTGGCTGCTTCATTTCCCATGACTGCTTAGGTGAACTGTATCTGAGGAAACTGCATTATGGTGAGCAGAGACCTGAAGGAAGGAGCAGGCCTGGCAGCATGCTTAGGATGGGTATGGACTGCACTTGCCAGGAGCAACCCAGCTTCCGTGGGAGACCCTGACATGGCAGTGCCAGTGGGCACACCAGTATAAACTTGCCAGACATGAGTGCCATGTATCCAAGGTGTCTGAGGAGGGATTTGGAATAGGGCAGGATATTGACTATCTGCCCAATATTACCTTTCATACCCTGATTCCTGGCACTGTCTCCCAGTATGAGCCCTAAGGGCCCATTCTCCTTTGGGAGCAGAATCCCATAAGGCACCTGACTCAGATGTTAGCCCCTCTAGAACATGCCACAGCATCCAGTGATGGTGGGCCTGCTGAGACTGCCTTTACTCTGGATGTGGTGCTTTGGTCATTTTTGGCTATGCAGCTCAGGCTTCTTGTAAGCTCCAGTGACCCCGTCAGAAGCCCAGGGCATGTGGCCTACCATCCTGACTTTGGAATTAATAAACCTCCCAAGGTCACTGGTGCTGGGGCCTAGCCCCTCACCCTGTATCAAAGCTTGACAATTGAGGACACAGCATGGACAGTGTCTGATGCCCTGTGGAGCAGCATGGGCAGTGTCTGATGCCTGGCCGTGGCCCAGAAAACCTGGCCCTCAAGCCTTGTCTTTTCCCATAAATAAACCAGACAGGAGCCTTTGTCAGATGGCTGGCCTGGTTTTGTTTTGGGAAATATGGACAGAAAGGAGTGGCAGAGAGAGCCTTGGGTCCTGGCAGGGTTTCTTTCCTGGAGAAGCAACTGGGAAAACAAGCAGAGGACTGTCATTGGTCAGCTTGCTCCAGATACCAAGATGGGTTCTAGAGATTCTGGTCTGAAAGAAGCTGAATGTGAAGGAGACCCAAGTTGGGCAGGGCACCAGCCTCTCTGTGTACCTATGAGGCCTGGAGAGCTGCTGGTGGCTCAGGGACCCAGGGAAGTGCAACCTATGAGGAAAGTGAAAGGCAGGCTTCTGAGCCTCAGAGAACTTCCAGACCTGGGTGCCCGGTACTCAGGGGCTTGGGGATACTTCCAACCAGAGTCTCAGCCTCCTAATACCTCATCCTAACTCTGGGGAAACAAGGGAGAGGAGTGACACAGTGAAGGGCAGGACCTGGGCTTTGCTTGTTTCCTCTCAGAGTACCTACCTGTGTCTGCCTTGCTGCTGAGCGGCACAACTGTGGGGAGCACTGTGAGCATGGTCCAACACCCTGCTTCCACTGTGGCCGTGATTATCTCTGTCCTGCCCCCACCCTGACCTTAGGCTTCTCATGGGCATGGGATGTTCTCCCTGCCTAGCTCCCTGAAGAAGACCCTGAGTAGGAAGAGGCACAAGATTCTGTCTCCTGGGCTCTCACAAATGGGGACTTCCTCTCTGGAAAGAACGTTATGTGTATTATCTTGGATGTGCTACCCATGTAAAATTGTATATATATATTGTAATACTATATATATATAGCTGCTTGGAATCTCCAGAAAACATTGGGCTGCTGTGGGCTTATGGAGCCCCCAACAGGAGCCTTAGCCAACCTCTGGGACTGTAGTCATCCACAGGAATGGAGGGTGGAGGCCAGCCTGGAGCTGCCCCAAACATGCCTCTGGGCCATGGATCCCACTGATCCCCAGAGATAGTAGAGTTGGGTTGAAAGCAATGTCCTTACACCTGCTTGCTGCCTGGTTGCACAGCCCTCCCTGGCTTGTCCCTGGGTCTGTCCTCATCTTCTGTGTGGGAGCAGGTGTGTCTGCTCCAGAAGGAGGGGAATATGGAAGTCCCATGTGGCCAGTCTGGGACCTACCTGCTCCCCCAGCTTTGCTGAAGTCCCAGACTTCCTGTTTGCCTGCTTTCAAGCTCACTGTAGTATGACAGGGAGTAGCTGTCTGGGGGGAATGTCCTACATTCTGTTGTCTGAATGTGTTCCCTGCACAGCAACCTCACTCAGCTCTGTCGTTCTGGCCCCAGAGACCGCCGGTACCCCGGCTTGCATCACCAGTTCTGTGTGGCTTTGTGCATAAAGGCTACATTGGATTGAACTATGTCCCTCTCTCCCCCATGACCCTCCAATTCCATTCATTCAGATGTTGAAGTCTTAAAGCACCAGTCCTCAGAATGTGAATGTATTTGGGGATCTGGTCCAGGAGCAAATTAGGCTAAAATGAAGAGGTATGGGTGGTGCCCTAATCCAGTCCTTATACGAACTGGGGCCCTTAAGAGAAGAGGAAATTTAGCCAGACAGAGGGGGGACTGTGTGATGACACGAGGAGAAGACTGCCATCTGTACAACATGAAGAATGAATTTAGGAGAAACCAGCTCTGCTAATACTTGATCTTAGACATCTAACCTCCACTACTATAAGGACTGGATTTTGTTGCTAAAGTTCTTGGGCTGTGGGGCAACGTTACGGCAGTCCATGTAGCACAAGGCAGACACACTGGAGGAGACACTGGTGCCGACGCCATGTGGGAGGCTATGTTGGCTGCTTCTTCTGGGAGCCCACAGGCTGGCTGAGGTAGGAGCAAATGTGTGAATAATGAAGCTTGACCTTGGGATCATTAGGACTGTGCACCGGGCAGGGGCACCTTGTGGTCTGTGTTCTCCAGAGTGAGTGACCTGAAGATCTGGGTTAACTCAGTGTGGCAGTAGCTGTGAGGCCTAGGGTCTGTGGGTGCAGGTGGTTGGTGACACCTTGGCTGGAAGTCCCTGCCACTAGTGATATTGTTTATGGAGGTATCAGCCTGCTCATTTTCATCTTCAGCCACTCAAATAGCTCAGCATTGAGGAGAAAAGTATACACTGGTGTTCCCAGACAGGTGTCCCTGCCACTGCAGCCCTTTTGGAGTCAGGGGCTAGAAGGCTGGAAAAAAGGTTGACTGCTGCGAGGAGGATGCCTACAGGGTCAGCTGCAGGATTTTGTGTGTTGCATGGCCTGGTATGCCCCAAGGTCAGTATTTGTTGAGGGGCTGCTCTTCGGGTTGGACCTAATCCTGTGAGCAGTCTTTCACCTCCCTTCTCAAGGCCATGGTCTGCTGTGGCCCAGTTTGTGAGATGTGGGAACTCAGAAAGAAAAGTTCAATGTTTTGATATTTTAGTGAATGTTCTCATGGCAAGAGCCATTTTTCTTCTTTAATGAAGTAAGCCATGTTATTTTGGTGAATGTTAATTTGTCATTAGGGACATTCCCCAATGCAGTTTCATGTTGAGTGAGACCTAGGAAATGTCAGCCTGAGCGTCTGGCAGGGGAACTGTCAGTTCTTAAGATAGATGGGCAGGCTCATTGTGATTCCAGGGCCTGGGCCTTACCTGCTGATCCTCTGTCCTGGTCAACCTGGGATGTGAACTTCATTTCCTGGAGGTCTCCTGGTGCTGGTGTGCTCAGGGGCTGGGTACAGAGCAGTTTGGACTCTGTTGGGCTCTGTCTGGGGCTGCTTGCTGTAGTGAAAGGTGACTGGTGGTCCCTTTGCTAGCTCCCAGAGGCACTCTTGCCCACATCTTAAGTAGAAGTACTCTCCTTGTACCAGATCATCTTGGTACACTCCTTGTACCAGCTCTCCTGTTTCTTTCCCCAAACAAACTGTGTGTTTTGATATATGGCCTTTGCAAAAATCTCAAAGCACACAGCAGATACTAATTAAAAAAAAAAAAAAGCGAAGCTCACCCCAAACTTTAATACTGTTAACTTCTTGCTAGGCATTTCTAGAAACTCTCATTTTATATTGGTAATTTTGTTAACGCTGCTCCCCCCTCCACCCCCTGCTTTCGAACCCCACACCAATTGCAAATATCATTAATATGTCACTTCACTCTGGTAGCCCTGAGGCTCAGTATGTTCACATGCTTACCAATGCAGAATGCCTTGGATGCCTTCTCTTGAACTGCTAGGTCTTGCTAACATTCATCACAGAGATATATGTGATTTTATATTATGGTGTTGTTACTGGAGTGGGACCTCTCTTCCTTAGTTATTGTACATAATAAGTTGTACATATCTGTAAATTTATTTTTGTAAGGCATAGATTTAGAAAAAATCTGATTTTATTTCTATTATATTTATTATAACATTGTTATATATCCTATATTACAAATTATTTGATAATATGTAATATTATATCATATAACAGATAATTTATCTAACCTCTCCAATGTTGCTGTATAGCCTAGCATGCCTTAAATATGCTCAGAATGCTTATATTAACCTACGATTGGGAAATAACATTTAGCAAAAAGCCTATTTTATAAAGTGTTGGATCTAGCATACAATTTACTAAGTACCATTCTGAAAGTGAGAAACAGTGTGGAATGGGTTGTTTTCTCTCTGACCTCAGACTGCGAGGACCGTGCTCACTGCTCCGCCCAGCTTCATGGGAGTGCTGTGTGTGTCGCTAGCCTAGGAAAAGATCAGTGTTCGGTTTCTACCTATTGTTTTCACATCATTGTAAAGTTGAAAGATTCTAAGCCTGGTCCACCTGCCTGGAAGGATAAGCCCTATCTTTGCATAGGACACCTGACCCTACTCTTCCCTTCGCAAGGGAGGGGACCACGGCTGCTGAGAGAGCAGGAGGGCCAGAGACCAGGACTTGAAAGCAGGCCTCTGACTATGTGAATGCTTAGGGTGAAAGATGGACTTTCTAGAGGAAGAGGAAAGGCCTGAGAGATGGTCTGAAGAGGTTGGGCCTGCCAGCTTAACTCATCAGGACTCCATTGCCCTCAGATACAGCCTGGTTTGTGTTTGCTTGGCTCTGGAGAAACGTGGAAGGCCCAGCTCCTACCACAGCTGCTCCTTCAACCTGGAAGAATGAGTGTGGCTTTATTTCCAAGGGAGGAGTGGCTCTCTGAGAGGAATATGGCCTGGGCCACAAGTGTGCACACCAAATGAGGCAAATAGAGGGTGGCAGAGGCTCTGCCATAAGGGTATCCAAGGGCAAGCCCCAAGAAAGGGGTGTTCTGGGAAACCCAGGAGAGTGGCTGGTAGACCCAGAAAAGGGGTTGTGCACATGTGCAACTGGTGGGTCTCCTTGCAGATGACTGGAAGAGTGGAAACTCCATATACAAAAACTCTCTCTGTGATGGGAAATTTGAAGGAACCCCTGACTAGTGAACAAAGTGACTTAAACCTGATGGGGCTTTAGTTCTCACCCCTATGACTTCTCATTTCTTACTCCTTAGTCCTTCCCTAGTACCCTGGGAGGGGAAGATGTTGAAGGATGCCTGAATGCATTAATTTCAAAATACATTATGGTCAGGTAACAGGTTCGGGTCCTGCTTTGCCCTTCTCGGAGGCTGCAGTGTGCTGTAGCCCATGACTTTCACTGAGAACCAGTGAAGATGGTAAACTGATAGTGTCACCATCCCAGGCTTGGCCACTTGGAGTGCTCCCCTGCTGAGGAGGCTGATGCCTGTTATCTAGTGGGTCTCATGGGTTCATTACCAAAAGAAGAGGAGAAAGAACATGGTTTTCTCAAAGCTAAAATCATTTCAGGAACAGGAATCTTACCAGATATCAGTGTTTTAGGCACAAGGGAAGTGAATTGTGTGTTCAGAGAAAGGTTGAGTTTGGAGTGACAGGGGGCTGAGTAGACACGAGTTGCTTTGTCCTCTGTCAAAATGCAGATCTCCATTTTTGACCAATTTCTTTATTCCTGTTGACTGTTACCACTGCAACCTTGATGGACTCCCTACTGTCTTATTCAGAGATTGTAAGAATGACAAGGTTCAGTGACAGATATGCTGCAACCTTGGCTCCTATGGGAAGGGTAATGACAGCCTGGGCATCTTCCAGAAGTAAAGAGGGGCACTCTTGATTCCTGCAGACCTCAGATTTGAGTGTCTGTGGCGTGAACACTTTAAAATTCTTCATCACAGATGATGATATCTCTTAACATTTGGATTATTAACATTTAGTTTCCTTTTCTAGTGGTTACTTCTTCATAAACCAAACAAAGGAACAGGTCAGAGAAGAGAGAGGGGGTAGGGTGGGGATCCTGCAATTCACTGAGATCTGAGAACTGACCATTGATTTGATGACCAAAGACCTACTAGGCTCTTGAATCCTACAGTGGCTCCTGGGGGTTGGGATAGTCTTTCTGGAGGCCTCACTCTTGTTCAGGGTTGGCAGGTAGTTACTAAGTTAAAGAGTGGAAGGAAACGAACTTGAGGTGAGAATGAGGATACCAGACTGGACAGATGCATGTGGGCTTTTGATTGAGTGATTTGCAGACCAGTGTTCTTCAGGGATTTCTTTAATATCTACCAGTTAGGGAAGGAAACTTATTCTTATTAATGAAAATTACATGGAAAAACAGACTTGTCACTGGCAGTGTGAAAATCAAAGTCCTGGAAAAAGCTTGGTAAAACAGAATCCATATTCTGTGCCTTGTTCTCTTACCAATTTTCTTTAGCAGCTTTTTAGACAGATCATTTCTGGGATGCATACTAAAATACTTGAAAAGTTAGGCAATGAAATAATCCACAATTTCTTTGTGAAGAGTCCAGTCTGAACATTATTCTTGGGAGTGTGATCAGTTCTTGTTCTCTTTTGGTCTTGAGGAGGTCAACACTGGTCTTGAGGAGGGCAGTCTTTGGTCTCAGGGTGATTGTCTTTGGTCTCAAGGATAGTCACCCCTTGGTCTCAGAGTGATCAGCCCTTGGTCTTGAGGCTTGAGACACCCATGGTGATCAAGGGAATATCCATGTGTGTGTGCTACAGTGGCCGAAGAGATGGATGGATGCTGGTGAGGAGTGCTGGTAACTTCTTTATTGGAGAGAACTGCTGGTTAGAGATCTCTGGTTCTTTGAGGAAACTCAGTACACTAGTGTCAAATTTCTGATCTGTCTTTGTGTCCTAATACCCTTTTAATAGGTACATGGGAGGGTCACTACCAGGCAGCTTGGTCAGCGTGGTTCCTAGTTTCTTGATCATGGCCGTGCCCAAGACAGCATTTAACAAGTCCAGCGCCCTAGGGTCAGCTCATGGGCCTTCCAGGAGCCCATATAGGATGGACAAACCAATTTCTGGTTTGCTGAGAGTCTACAAACTGTCCTCTGGAGTCTCTCAAGCCAGAGAAGGTTGTTCAATAGGTTGGGTTCTGAGTCATTGTGATTCTGAGTTCTTCAAGGCCTTGACCTGTGATGTAGATGAGTTCCAGGCTGGGATCTTCTGGAGGATCACTCCAGAAGAGGGTTTGCCCCACAGAACACTGTATCCTGTTCCAACTGCCTCTATAGGCCTAGTCTGGTTCAGAGTCCCAGCTGGGAAGTATTTCTCCTACCTAGGACCCAGGATATAATTCTTTAACAAAATTTTTTTTAATTAAAACATTAAAAAATTATTTTATTTTACACCCATTATCTATCCTGGGGCTCTCTTACCACCTTATCACCCTTGAACCATAGTCCTGGTTTTCTGTGGCCCCTTCCTCCTTGATATTCTCCCCTCCCCTCTCATGATCCATGGTTCAATTTTGCTAAAAATTAGTTTTAAATTTTCCTTTTCTGTTAGATTGTTTCCCCTTTATCCCTCATATAAGTGAGACCATGCAGTATTTCTCTTTTTCTTTTTGGCTTATTTCTGCAAGCATGACTCCTTCCAGCTTCATCCACATTGCTATGAATGACTTAAGTTTGTCCATTTTGATTGATGAATAGTATTCCATCATGTACATATACCATAGCTTTCTGTACCATTTATCTATTTTGGAGCATTTGGGTTGCTTCCATATTATTATAAATAGTGCTGCAGTAAACATTCGAGAACAGCTGGGCATGGTGGCGCATGCCTGTAAGCGGCAGACTAGGAAGCCACTGCTGGGGTCAGGGATTGTGGTTTGAGTCCTGCCAGGGGCACATAGTGAGACCTAGTTCCAAAAAAAAAAAAAAGCTGGGCATGGTGGCATGCATCTGTAATCCCAGCTACCTGGAAAGCTGAGACTGGGGATTATTTGAGTCTGTGGTACCCCAGGCAATGTGAGCCTGCGATTCCACAGGCAAAAACAGAGAGACCTAGTCTCAAAAATAAATAGATGGATGGATGGATGGATGGATGGATGGATGGATGGATGGATGGATGGATGGATGGATGGA
>PVHY01011476.1:0-47838 GCA_004024945.1 Uropsilus gracilis
CCCGCCTGAAGCCCGTAGTGAGACCTAGTTCCAAAAAAATAATAACTGGGTGTGGTGGTGCATGACTTTAATTCCAGCTACCTGGGAAGCTGAGGCTGGGGATTGCTTGAGTCTGTGGTACCCTGGGCAACAAGAACCTGCAGTTCCACGGGCAAAAATAGCAAGACCTAGTCTCAAAAAAAAAAAAAAAAAAAAAAAAAAGGGGTGGGGGAGGAACAAGGAGAGGGAAAGCTGGAGGGAGAAAAGATGAGAGAATGGCAGACTGAGAGAACAGGCCCACATGGCCTGTCAGGGGAAGCCTCCTGGAAGAGTGAGCTGGTGATGGAGAGGAGTGATGGTGGGAGAGTGGCTAGCAGAGAAGTAGCTAGTGTGGAGTCAGATGCCAGAATGGCAGACTAGAAGTGACCGGGGCTGCTGAGGGCAGGCCTGGTGGATGTAGCCAGATACCACCAAAGGCACCTGGTAAAGAAAATGCCTAGAGTTGCAGCAAGGCAACATATTTGGAAAGCTGAATTTGCATCAGCATCTTTTGGAAAAGTTTGAAGAGTCTTGGGGAAGTGGAGCATCTCAGAATGCTGGAGAGAGAAAAAGCAAAGAGAAGATGCCAGAGAAGGACTGGACTTTGCAGGCTGCCTGCAGGTTTGGGTACCATCTTTGACATGTGTTTGGGACTTTTGGACTAAATCATACTTGGGGTGAAATAACTGGCCACTTGTGGCCACAAGAACTTTTTGATTTCCCTGTTGAATACCCTTGTAAATAAAACCCTGTTGGTTAAATTGGATTTTGTCTGGCAACTGCTACACACGGGTGGTAAGAACCTGAGGGAACCAGACTGGCAGAAGCTGCATTTTATTTTATTTTAAAAATTTATTTATATATAAATTTCACATCTTTGCAATCCCAGGGATTTACCCCCCACCCTCCCCTCCCATCCCCCACCTTTCCCTCCTGTCCATTGTTGTGTGCTTCAGTTTGGTGCTCAGCCTGTTTTGTCTTTTCCTCATATCTTTCATTTACTTTTTTCTCATTATGTCCCATATTAGTGAAACAATTTGACTTCTGTCTTTCTCTTTTTGACTTGAGAAGCTGCATTTTAAATATAGCTGGTTGGTTGGCGGCTTTTGGCCATTTTTTTCAACCCCATTTCACTGGTTGAAATTTCCTTCCTTTAGGAAGGAAACAGTGGGTGTTTGTGAGGCAAAGGATAGAGAAAGAGAAAAGAAAGGGACTTGGTGCAGTGGCATTGGTCCAGAGAGGCAGTAGGCATGAATAAGTGCTAAAATTTCTGAAGAAAGGGGTCCCCTATTGGCCAGCCACAGCACTAGAGGGCAGGCTTGAAATATATGAATCAGGAAACGGGAATGATGCTGGAAAGGGTGAAAATTTCCTATAATTCATGCCATGTGGCAGTACAAGCTTCAGTCAGGTCCTGGTTGTAACAGGGCAGTGTAGCCCCATGCACATCTGAGGGAAGACAGAAGATCACACAATTGGCTTTTAAGTTGGTGACAGGAACTTCCATTTGGGAAAGAAGTAGGGGGACTTGCCTGGATCCTTTATAGCTTAATTGTTACCTCTTTTCTGTTCTGTTATGAGAAGGGCAGAACAAAACATTGAGCATTTGTCAGAGACATTGTGAGATGTTTGAGGGCAGAGACCCTTTGTGTTTACCTCACCATCTCAGGGCTAAGTTGGCACTTAGTAAATATTTATGCCATCTGTCAAATACATGAATGAACTTGTGTTTCTGCAGGTTTTACAATCTTTCCTCTTGAAGAATAAACACACAGATTTTTGTGCGGAGCTAACTTATCCCCCATTTCCTCTTGTTGTCATAGATTAACCATGGGTTGAATTTTAACTGAAAACTATATTTTGGCTTAAAAAAATCCAAATTATAAGTTCTTGACTTTCAAACTCACAATGCTGTGGAGCTAAAACAAAGATTCCATTACACAAAAAAAGATTCCCATGGGTTCCGCCTCATTTTCAAAAAATAGACTAATTTTCTGATAGAAGAAATTCAACTGCTAATGTCAGTGAGCAGATTTGCTTTGCTTTGTGTTTCTTCCCATGTTCAATTAAACCTTCTCTGCTGGTCAGAAAAATAATACCCTTTGGCTGCAGCATAGATTTTCTGCAAAGAAATGCAGCAACAAAATAATTTTGAAGGGTTTTTGTACCTCGCTGCCTTGTGAACTGTTGCCTCAGAAGCTTTTAGGTCACTTCTGGTGAACAAAGAGGAAAATAAGGCTGTGTAATTGGCCAGGAAATAAAAGCACATGATCTGTGTGTGCACCTCCATTATCTAATGGAGGTCACTATGTTTGATTGGGACTAAGCTTAATCATTCTGACAGTTTTACCTGTGGAAACTCTGGCTAAGTTGTTTTGCTTGACCCTTAACTGAATTGGATTGTTGTTTCTTTACCTTTGGATCATGGCAACCAGTTAATTATTTCCCAGAAGTTTTCTTCATTTTTCTTTTCACTTTCCTGGACTCTACTCTGACAGTTTCTACAAGAAAGTTCTGCTTCTTTGATGAGGGGTATTTCTCTTATTTGTAAGACTCTCTCAACAAAACACGATGAAGAGAACTTAAGATGAGCCACAAGGACAAGAAAAAACACAATCTGATGATTATGCACTGGCAATGAGTTCATTCTCGATCACCTGTTCCTGGTTCTGTGCCATACAGTGGAACTACTTTATACTACAGTTTTCTCACCTATAAAATGGGAATAAAACTAATATCTATGTCATAAGTTATGTGTAGTTTATATAAAATGAAGTGTATAATATTTTACACGCATTGCATTGCTCTAATGAAGTGGATAGCACAGAATAGCAAAAGTAAGATATTTTTAGAAGGATGTATTGAACATGAGGTCTAAGGGCCACAAAAACTATAAATTAGTTTTATTTTAATTTATTTTTTATCAGATAAAAATAATGAATAATAAGTATATAATAGTGACTCCAACCTGGATTATATTTGACTTTTTACCAATATGATTGCAAAATATAATTTAAATATTTTTATGGAAGAATCTTGCTATTGCTGAAATGACCCAAGGGAATGTGCCTAAATCCCAAGAAATTCACATGGTTAGCTGTCATAATATGATAGCAGCAGGAGCCTCCACCATACTAGTAGTGGTAAAAAAAAGAAAGTCAAGATTGTAACTGCATCATTCTCTGACCTACTTCCACTAATCTCTCAAATATGTAGGTTTCTACATAGATGGGTATGACTTTTATCACTCTTTTAATCAGATGAATGAGTAGTTTCCAATACTCCTGGAAGATAATGAATGTAAATTCTAGCCCATGATAGAATAGCTGTAAATTAAGATAATTTATAATTCTAGTAGTGATATAGCTCCTAGTATGGTAAGAGAAAAAAAAATCTCTTTTAGCAATATAAGATTATGCAATTACTGAACATAGTATTTATTTTGAAAGATGGAAATGATCAATTTCCGGTTTAAAAAAAAAGATAAGAGACAAGACATAATGATTATGTGAATGATATCTCAAAAAGATATTACTATCATTAATGTCTATGCACCAAGTAAAGGAGCACTAAACTATATAAGGTGACTACTTCAATTTGAAAACAAATGTTGGAAAAAACACATTTGTGACTGGAGACTTTGACACTCAACTCTAACCAATGGATAAGTCAACTGGATAGAAAAGAAACAAGTATATATAGCCTTAAATGGAGAGTTAGACCTTATAGACCTCATAGACATATATAGGGTACATATGTTTCTCCATAAAGGATACATATGTTTCTCAAGTACACATAGGACATTCTCCAGAATAGCCCACCTTCTGGGACACATCACAAATATCAACAAATTCATGATGATTGAAATCATTCTCAGTAATTTCTCAGACTATAAAAGTTCAGACTAGAAATATACTATCAAGAATGCAGGGAAATATTTAATACATGGAGACTGAAAAACACACAACTGAGAGATCTCTGGGTTAATAAGGAAATCAAAGAAGAAACTACAAAGACCTTGAGACAAATGAAAATGAGCATACAATCACCCCAGACTTATGGGATGCAGCAAAAGCAATACTTAGAAGTATGGAACCACAGAGGCCCACATGGAGAAACAAGAAAGAGCTCAAATAAATAACCTTTTCTCTCAATGTGAGGAATTAGAAAAGGAGAACAAAAAATCCAAACAGCAGTAGAATAACTGAAATAGTAAAAGTCAAAGTAGACATAAACGAAACAGAACTCAAAAAAGACAGTCCAAAAGGTCAATAAAACCAAAAGGTCATTCTTTGAAAAAATGAACAAAACATAAAAACCTCTGATGAAACTCACCAAGAAAATAAAGAAGAAATCTCAAATAAATAGAATAAAATATGAAAGATAAGAAATCACAACAGATGCTGCAGAAATGCAGAGGATAATTAGAGATACTGTAACGACCTATATGTGAACAAATTCAATAACCTAGAAGAAATAGAAAAATTCTTAGAATTATGCAATCATGCAGGATTGAATAGGGAATAAAAAGAAACCCTGAAGAAATTAATAATAAGGAAGGAAATTGAAATAGAAATCAAAGCTCTCCCCCCAAAATAAAAATCCATGATCAGATGACTTCACAAATAAATTATGCCAAACCTTCAAAGACCTTGCTCAAACTCTTGCAAAAATTTTTTAAAAATTGAAAAATAAAGGATATTCCAAGTAATTTTTATGAGGTCAACATTACTCAAATAACAAAACCAAAGATAGCATCAAAAAAGAAAATTACAGACCAATCTACCTAATAAACACAGACACAAAAATCCTTAATAAAATCCTAGCAAACTGAATCCAACAATGCATTAAAAGTATCATGCATCATGACCAAATGGGACAAATACTATGAAAACAAAGATAATTCAACATCTGAAAATGAACCAAAGTAATTCACAACAAAACAAAGTTAAAAAACCATATGATCATATCAATAAGTGCAAAGAAAGCATTTGATAAGATACAACATCTATTTATGATGAAAATCTTCAACAAACTGGGCACAAATGGAGCATACTTTAACATAATAAATGTCATCTACAACAAACCCACAACTAATATCATTCTCAATGGTGAAAAACTGAAAGATATGGTGCAAGGAAAGAATGTCCACTATCATCACCGCTATTCAACATAAGGTCTAGCTAGAGATTGAAATTCAGAGAAGAGAAAGATATAATAGGAATACAGGTTTGTAAAGAAGTACAGTTATCATAATTTGCAAATGGCATGATGTTTAGTTAAAGAACCCTCAAGATTCCATGGAAAACCTAACTGGAATAATCAGTTTAACAAAGTGGCAAGGTATAAAGTCAACATATATAAATCAGTTCCCTTCTATATACAAACAATGAGTGAGAAGAGGAAGAAATTAAGCAAATGATTCCATTTACCTTACAACAAGAAACCCCAGGCTGGGCACGGTGGCTCGTGCCTGTAAGCTTCAGATTATGAAGCGGCCGGGGCTAGGGATCGTGGTTCGAGTCCTGCCTGGGGCCCATAGCGAAACCTAGTTCCAAAAAAATAGCTGGGCGTGGTGGCGCACGCCTCTAATCCCAGCTACCTGGGAAGCTGAGGCTGGGGATTGCTTGAGTCCATGGTACCCCGGGCAACAAGAGCCTGTGGTCCCACAGGCAAAAATAAAAAAGAAACCCCCACAAAAACCCACCATTAAAAACTTAAGAATAAATCTAACAAAAGACCTATACAAAGAAAGTATAAGACATGGTTGAAGAAATAGAAGACACAAAGAGATGGAAAAAATCTTCCCTGTTCATGGATTGGAAGAATGAACAAATGTCTATCTTTCCTGTCAAATGTCTATCCTACCCAAAGCTATATACAGATTCAAAGCAAAGGCAATAAAAATGCCGATGGCATATTTCAAAGAATTAGAGCAAACATTACTGAAATTCATATTGGATCAGAAAAGATCCTGAATAGCAAAAGCAATATTGGAAAAGAAAGAATGGAGTTATAATACTTCTAGACCTCAAACTTTACTATAAAGCTATAATAATTCAAGTAACCTGGTAATGGAACAAAAACATACACAGAGACAAATAGAATAGAGTTGAGAACCCAGAAATGAATTCACATTCACACAGACATTCTTGTCTATGACAAGGACATACAATGAAACAAGGATAGCCTCTTCAGTAAATGGTATTGGCAAAATTGGACAACTACACACTCACACACACAAACATGCACACACACAAATGAAACAAGACCACAATCTCACATCACGCACCAAAATCAACTCAGAATGGATCAACAACTTGAATGTAAAACCTGAAAGCATACAATATATAGGAAAAAATCAGCAAAAACATTTCAAGACATATATATGCCTTAGTGATGCCTTTAGGAATTCATCACCACTAGAAAGGAAAACAAAAGAGAACATAAACATCTGCAACTACATCAAACTATAAGGCTCTGTACAGCAAAAGAAACAAGTGACTAAAATGAAAAACATCTAACTGAATGGGAAAAAATACACACCATATATTTGACAAAGTACTTATAACAATGATATAAAAAGACTCAAAATTTTATGAAAACAAACATATAACCCGTTTTAAAAATGGGCAAAAGAACTAAACAGACAGTTCTCCACAGGCATTCAAATGGCCAACAGTCACATGGAACAATGTTCACATTTGTTATTATAGAACTGCAAATTAAGACCATGATAAGATAGTTTCTCATCTGGAATAGACCAGAAACATCAAGTGTGGGTGTCAATGTGGAGAAAATGGAACCTTCATTACTGCTGGGAATGCAAATGCAAACTGGTCCAGTTCTTATGGAAAACAGTATGGAAGTGTCTAAAACACTAAAAGTGGGTCTGCCTCTGAGGCATGCAACAGGAGAGGGGAAGGGAGAGTGGTCAAAACAAGGGAGGGGAGAGCATAAGGGATTGTGATGATGGATCAATGGGAGTAATGGAATAGTATCCAAAAATTAGGAAGGATATATTGGGGGGAAAAGGATCTGCTGTTTGATCCAGTAATTCCATTTCTAAGGCATGCACAAAAAAAAATCATAAATATTAAGTTGAAAGGAAACATGCTATTTTTATTGCAGTGCTATTTACTATAGTAAAATTATAGAAACAACCAAAGTATCCCAGAATAGGCAAGTAAATCAAGATGTGTATATACACAATGACACATTACTCAGTGATCAAATAAGATAAACTCGTGCCATTTACAGCAAGATGAATGGAGCTTAAAAAGATAATGCTAACAGAAATAAGTCAGAAGGAAAAAGATAAATACTGGATGGTGTCACTAATATGAAGCATATAAGGTAACTAAATAATAGCTAAAGATAAGCTTAAAAACTAACCCTTATCAGTTGACTACACAACTGCAGCACCCAAAAGGGAGGGGTGGGGAGAGGGGAAAGAAGAAAGAAGGAAGAAAGCACAATGAACTATTGTGTTGGACTATGGATAATTTGGTGGTGAGTGCACAATAGTGGTAATACCTGATGGGGTATCTCAACATTACCTCAATTAAAATATTTTTAAGTGCACTAAAAATAAAGAAGGGTTAGACTAGATTTAATCAATAGTTTGAACAATTGACTGGATTTCCAGCCTTAGTTATTTTCCCAGAAAAGTTTGAATCTTTTCATATAGTGCAGTTAGTTTGTAGGAAGATGTGGGAGCTTATTCCTTCATATAAATATCTTCTGGGTATCAAGGATTTTTATGTAATGCTACATGAAATGACAAGATCTGATAAGACATATGAATGATTAAGAATGGCAGTGTTCCATCTCTTGGCATTTTCCCCTATGCGTATACTGAAAGCTCTCTGGTATTATTTACTCTTTGAGTAATAGTTAAATTTTCTTTAGAAGTGTAAGTGTGTGTTACTCATTAGAAATAAAGGCTTAGTAAGTACCAGGCACCATTCTGAACTCTGCATGAAAATTCTAACTTTAAACATCACAACAACCCTACGTTGATTTTATTTATTTGGGGGTGGGGGATGGGGCTAGGTCACTTGGGTGCTTCAGTGTCCAGGGATTTATTGACTACTCTGTGTGCCTATGTGGTTCTCCTCAAGTGACCTCAACTATTCAAGCATCTGTGAGATGTTCAGATGTTTATCTTTTTATGCTGCTTTGCAACTTCCATTTTCTAAATGAGAGAAAGTGATGGAATTGTCCCAAGACATGAAGCTTCAAATGGTGGTCTGAGTGTCCCAGGCAGTGTGACTCTAGACACATGTTATTCAGAGCAGGTCCTGTGAACCAGCCTCAGCAGCCCCAGCAGCATCTGGAGTCTCTTATAAATGCATGTTCTCAGGCCTCAGCTTTTCTGTATCAAAAGTCACAGGTTAATAACACCGCCACAGAATCATTTGCATAGTAAATGAGTTTGAGAAACTCTAGTGTACTGTCACCTTTTCTATCAATTTGAGTCACACAATTAACCTCTGTGAACATCAGAGTTCTTGTCTGTTGTAAAATCATGTGAGACCAAGTAGGTTCTCCGTTAATTTGGGCAAATGGGAGATTCTTGGTTCTTTATTTTATACCAAACATGCCTTTATTCTGACACAAAGGACCCCATACACAGGGGTAGGCAGGCAGAGCGAAAGAGGTAACTCAGACAGGCCAAACATCAACTACAAAAAGCACTGCTCACATCCTAACCCGCTTTACATTGTTCAGTGCTCATAGTCATACAATGGACACACTATTACATATTTAAGACCCATCTGTTGTTTACTAACATCTCAAGCTATTGGATCTCCTTTAAGTGGATGGTAAAAAACAGCTTGATTTTTAACCCACTTTTCCTTAAACTGTAAAACAGGAACAATAATCACTTACATGCAGGATGTAGGGAAAACAAACAAACAAAATGGCAAGTAAAATTTAAAACTGTCAGCAGAACTGAAGCATACAGCATACAGTAATTGGAGGGGACACAAGAGATTAAGATGATGGTTAACAGGTGACAAGGAGAATCCTGACAGGGAGAATCCTGGAGTAAACAATGATGTAAAATTTTATGTGTGCAATCAATATTAAAAAAATTGGAAAAACAGGGTGAGACATGCTGTGATGTTAGAAAGTATATGATGCTGCACTCTTGCCATGGTATTTAAGCATTCCCTGACTCCAGAAATAATCAGTAGCATTATTCAGAGAGTTGAAAAAGACAATCTAGTACTCTACTTTACTTTTACTTGCTCCAAATACTGTTCTGCAGTTTACAGTTAAAGTTTATAGAAAATGTATGTTTCAAACATTTAAATATGTATTTTGGTAATGCTGTCTTGTTCCAAGTCTAGTATCTTTTCTGCTGTGTTGAGTTTCTTGCCATTTTTCCTTTTAAAATTATTCTTGTGACATAAAGTATACATAGAGAAGGTAATACACATGTAATATACGCACAGAAGGTAATATTTTAAAAAGTGCACGAAGAAATGGAAAAGCTATGAATATTCCAAATTATATATTGAATCATGTCTTTTACAAGATGTTGGTGTAGAGCAAAGTCTACTTCCTTATTCAATTCACTGACTCGGACACTCCCTATGTACTTTCATTGCGCCAAAGAAAACAGTTGTCTTGACTTTTGTGACTCATAGTTTTTCACTCTTTTTTAGGCATTTTATCACCTGAATTCTGTATAAGTGAATTCTCTGCAGGTATGTTTTTGGGACATGCTTTTTCTATTCAACTTATTATAATTTTTCATATTTATTCATGTTGATATATAGAGACGTAGTCTATAAAATTTTCATTGATTTTTTTATATTTCATTGTTGACATATTTCAAAATTTATCTATACAACTGTTAAAAGATTTTTGGATGCTTCTCAACTGGATAATTAAAGCTGTGGTGAGTATTCTTTTATGTGTCACTGATATATGGATTCACTGCTGGAGTTCAAGACTAATAGAGATTTTTTTGGAGTTAGAATGAATGACCATGTGTGAAAAGTGTTTACTGTATATTATTATCTGTTATAGACTGAATTGCCTCCTCCCCACCCAATCATATGGAAACCCAATAACTCTGTACCTTAGGATGTAACTGTATTTGGGGACAGGACCTTTAAAGAGGTAGTAAGGCTAATAGAGGTCATGAGAATGAATCCTGACCAGCCAGTTTCCTACAAGAAAAGGAAGCAACACCAGGGATGGACAACACACAGAGGAAAGGTCATGTGAGAACCTAGTGAGAAGTGGCCCCTCACAGCCAAAGAGACATCTCAGGAGAAAAACCACCCGTCCATAGTTTTATCTTAGACTTTGGCATCCAGAACTATGAGAAAACAAATTTCTATTGGTTAAGTCACCTAGTCGGTGAAGTTTTATTATGGCAACCCAAGCAAACAAATACAGTATCTCTTGAATCTCTTTTTCTGAAATTTCCCATAATTCTTCTGGATACTTTTCTGTTTGAATTCTGTGAAAAAGACTGAAATCTCCTGTTCCTGCTAAACAAGGTGAAAGCACCTGGGCCTGGATGCTTTGTATTCTGGTTACTGGTCTTCCTAAGGTTGTGTCACAGGCCAAAACTTTTCTTTTGAGAATGGAACCTCTTACACTCTAGCCCCCTCATGCCTTTGGAGTCCTCTCAGGAATGCAATAGGTGCCTCCTAAATGCATAAGGATCACTTTTTCAAGTCAAAATATATGTCATTAAGTAAACAAATGTCAAGAATATTTTAGCTAGAATGTCACATCGTTAAGGTGGAATATTGATGGTGTAGAAGCTGCAAACAAAAGTGAGTTCTATTTTATTATAATGAAAATAATGACTTCATTAAGATCTTTCAAAATATTAAAAGAGATCTACTGGGTAATCCACCAATTCCATTCCGATATCTAACTGAAGAATATAAAAACACTAATTCAAAAAGACATATGCACGTCTGTGTTCATTGCAACACTATTTATAATAGCAAAACCATGGAAACACTTAAGTGCTGAATGACAAATGAGTGAATAAAGAAAATGCAAACCACTCATTCAGTGGGTAACTCCTAAATTATTAAAAAAAGAAGAATTTTTGCCACTTGTTACAACATGGATGGAACTGCAGGGATTATGCAACGCAACATAAGTCAGAAGGAGAAAGTCAAATTAACAGATCATTATACTCAGATATGAAATATAAAGGAAACAAAGGAACAGGCAAAAATAAGCCCCAATGAACTGAATGCAACTTAAGGTTATAGAAAGGGAGGAGAATGAGGAGTTATTAAATTAAGGAAGGGAACCTAATGTAGTTTGGTGGAGGACTATGGTTATCTTGGTGGTGGGTGTAGTGTGGTACCGTACATAAGAAGTGGTGTGGACCTATATCCCTAAATCAAAAACAGTGTTACAAGTCAGTGTTACCTAATAAAAATAATAAAATCTTAAATAAGCCTTCATTTTTTAAAGTGCAGAGAACTGTAAATTGTTAGTAGAGATTGTTTACTCAAGTTATTTTGCTTAAATGTTTATCCAGTTCAAAGTCTGTTGATAATACTGTTCACTTTAGGATGAGTAAGCAAGATTAAATTTCACCAAATTACCTTTTGCAACATGCATCTCATGGTTTTCCTTTGGGTTTTATGTAAAAAGAGATAAGATATGGAATATCTGCTCTCCCAGTCAACCAAAGACATGTAGTCTATTTTCATTCTTTCACTTGTTATGATTTATTGAAGATTACTGAGTGCCTAGCACTGTGTTAATTGTTTTATATAGGGTTTACTTACTGGTTGTACAGTAATTATGAGACATGTGTTAATCTATTATAGATAAGAAATTTGGGTGAAAAAATTAAGTTATGGTTCTAAGTAAAGACTGTTGGCTGAATGAAGATTTGAGCACTGATTATTCAGGGGTGTTTGAGCACTTAACATGCCTACCTCACTCTCAAAGCTCATAGGCACTCTGAGTCTTCAATAGTAATCTATATCATGAAGCATTTCTCAAGATATTTATTACAAAATCCAAGTGACTTAATACAAAATCTTTTACAGGTTTCTTTTTCTTTTGTGAGTGGTAGATTATCTTGAAAAACATGTTTCCCACAAAGCATACCATGGAAGAAAAATGACCCAAAGATATGAGTATTAATTGATGAAAAGGATTATATTACAGGAGTACAATTCAAATGCCATATGAGATGACAAGTTACTTGTAATTAATAAGAAAATAGTTTTAAATGTATTTACTGGTAACTGTTCATGTCAGCCTCAGAGCAGAACCCAGAATGGGGATTCTTGTGCAAGCAGTGATTTATGGGGAATAATGTACTATGATAGGCCTAGGGAGGAAAACCAGGTAACTATGTTAGGGACCTCAGCAGGGATAGTTTCAAATTTGGTGTATAAATTATACCACATAACTCATTTCACATTGAGGCAAGGGGTTGGCCTTTTGTATACTTGTGCCATTACGTCAGTGGTTTCACTCTGCCCCTGTGTGAGGTGGGGCAGGGAAGGAATAATTTCTTGAGGCAGCTACTGCTAGTTGAGTACAATTTTTGAAGAAGCAGCCAATATAGTAGTTGAGTAGTGATTAGGGCACCAGCTTGGTAGAAGGAATATGGGAAGGCATGGAGAACACTCGCTTATATCATCCTAGGACAGATCAAAGCCCTTATACCTCTTATATGAAGGCCACTACACCTAGGCATAGATTCCTTCATATCCTACGGGTCCGAGTTCCCAAAGAAATTTATAAGCAAAGATTTTATGGAATGAACTACAGTCCCTTCTGCTACAGTTGGTTATGTGGCAGTAACTGATGCTCAACCATCTCCCTCCTCATTTTATGTTACCATCTCTTCCTCTTAGTACTTACGCTGATCTGTGTAGTGCTCCTTTTAAGCTACTCAAGTCTTCATTCTTCAGGTGCTCTGAACTACTGGTGACCTGACATTAAGAGACTGTAGTTGCAGTACTTGCCCATCAGAGATAAAACTGGGTATAAGCATGCTAATATTTGCCCCAGTGCAACACCTGTGAGCAAAATATATTCCTCTCTAGACCACCATGTACTATCATATGCACTGGCTCATAATTATCAGTTAGTTAGTCTTGCCAGTTAATTCTGTGCCTTCTCTTCATTGACCTTAGCAACCCAATATGATGAATGGGCAGCTACAGCTTTTAAATTAGTGATACTCCTTCCTCATACCACACACAAAAATTAATATATATCAAAGATTTTGGTGTGATGGTGCTAACTGAGCTATTATAGGCAAGGAAGGCAAATCTTTAGCCAATCAGGAAGAAACATTCTAGAATGGGAAGGATCTGATGTGATTAACTTGCCACCAAGTAACTGGTGACTTGAAGAATGCTGCTATTTCAGGGGTTCTGCAATAATCTCTGTGCTATCAGGATGGATTTTCAGCAGTGACCAGCTTGGGTGAGAACCCAGGCAATGAAGCCCATGCACACCTGCTCTGGTGTCTTGGTACCCCCATTCATGAGGCCATTTCATAAGTTTGGAGGGGTGATGCTGAGGTCATCACTACTGAATCATCTCACCCACTGGTATGCTTGGTCCGTTTTTGTGATGGATGCTTTTGGGCAGGCATTAATACACAATCCAACTCCATTACCTTCCTACATCTTCACTCTTCTTCTTTGGACCTCTTTAATCTTGACTTTATAGTCTTGCTTCTTCCAAATTGTCAAGCAACTGAAGAAGTTGATATTCCCAGTCAGTCTGTGTGTATCCTAACTCATGGCACCTTTGTTTTATACCATGTCCAAGCACAGGCACAGCAATAGGATTCTTCCCCCAGGAGGTGGTTTCCCTGCACTGCCTTCTAATATTCTGATGAGCCAGACACCACATACATTTGCAAAAGCAATCGCCCACATTCATCATTATGAATGAGTTGTAATCACATTTTAGTTACTTAATTTTCAGTCATCTTTCTTATTTGAGGAGACCAAGACATAAGACATGGGCTATAATTGTGGCTGCAGAAGACAGGGCAGATGGACTGCAAGATTCTCCTGGACAATGGTCCTGGAAACCTGATGAAAGAGGAGTTGTCGCTAACTGTCTTTGACCTCAAGATAGGATCAGGTAGTTATTTGTCAGCGCAACTGTTGCCAGATGATCAAAATTCCAGTGCCTCTATCTAAATGGAAAAGTCCTGCCGTCCAGCAACTGTGAGGGCAGAGCTGGTAGATATGTGTGTCCACACTGATAACAGTTGTGGAGAGAGTATCCTAAAAGGCAGTTGGTCTTAAAACCTATTAGTTGGGTTTCCCTTTCTTGTTTCCTGCTGAGATCTGGATTTCTAACCTTCACTAACATAACCGGAAAAAGTTTCTGGACTAATATACACTCCTTTGTTAACATCAATTAAGCAGCTAACATTATTGATAGTTCTGGGTAGCAGGCACAGGATGATTTAAACAATAGCTCTCAAAAAAGAAAAAGACCAGGCCTTGAGGGTACAACAGAGCACTGAATGAATCTGTGTAATCTTTATTTACACAACTGATCCATTGGGAAGAGTATCCTTCTAAGGGAGAGACGAACTTTGTCCCAGGTAGGCAAGATTAAGTTAACCGCTAGGAATATATTTACCCCATTATCTTTCCTTAGTAATTTTAGGGGCCAAAGTCCCCTAATGTGAGCCATTAGCTCTTGTTCTCTCCTCTGTAAACAGGACTTTCTTGAAAAGGATATCATGAAATTCTTTGACAAGGATAATCATACATGTACTACCACAGCCACTAGTTCAAACACAATTTTCTTATTTTCTTCCTTTTCAGAATAATATTTCCATAGAAGAGAATTTACTTTCAAACTACTCTGAAATTAGTTTTCTTCCCTGCTTTCAGCCTCCCCAATTTCACTTTCTTCTCTCATCCTTCCTTCCTTACATTCTTTTTTCCTTTCACAGCAACTTTTCATTTTGTGAAAATGAATTTATATTCAGATAGAAAACTAGAATGGTTATAAAAATGTAAAATGAAAGCAGTAGTTATTAATAAACCATACGTGTTATAGGCCTTTGCTTTGTTTATTTTGTATATTTCCTGCAAGAATTTTCTTATTTATTTAAATCTGCATCAATAACATTGAGATAAGAATTCAGAAACATAGGAAAAGAATTTTTCTTATTATATATATATCTTGATTTACTAAATATATTTTTCTCTTTATAAACTATTCAAAGACATCCTTTTGTGACTACATAATAATTATATCAAATAATGTGCCATTTATTGATTCCTCTAAAAACAGTTGAATTGCCTCCAAATATTAGAAATTTTAACTTTATTAAAGCATATTCTCAAGCAGTTTTCAGAAAAGATATAGTAATTCACATTCACCAGCATTTACCTATAGTACCAGTCTCAAAATTATAAATCTAAAAATCTTTGCTGACTTGAAAATCCTTATTTCAGTGGTTTTTAAAAACAAATTTTAGTTAGTGCCTTGATAACTAAAACTCACTCATCTGTTATTTCAGATTTACAAATGCACAACTTATTAGGGGGAGTGATGCAGATAATTTTTGAAAATATTTTTTATTAGAGAAATATTTGGGATAAGACTATTCTAGAAAAGGAGAAAGACTGTAATTACTCAATAAAATTCCATAAGCCTACATGTATATTATCTATTAGGAAATTATATGGATATATATTCTATCAGGTTGCAAACTGTTTATTGCAGGTTTCTCTTTTAACTCAGCTAGTTTAACTTGAGTCTAAAGATCATAATGAAATCGGTGACAAAACAAGCAAAACAGGGTGCTTAACCTAACTTACAAAGAGGGGTAGCTGGCCATTTAAAGCCAGCCACACAGCAGATTCTTCCCAGCCTACACACGCAGTAGCAAGACCATACAAACCCCAAAAGGAGGCAAAAACAGATTTACTTATTAAAAGGGCAAAGCAAACAAAAGTCACTAAGGGGTACAAGGAAATCCCTTTGCTAATCTTACCCACCGGTCCAGTCTCTAGTCCAAAACTGCACATGGCTGCTCAGTCATGTGTGTCCACAAAATGGCGGCTGCCCCACTTTAAGCCAGATGAAGGAGCCAAGATGGTGTCATCACTCCTTTTTCAAAGACACAGCTCTGCTCACTCCAAGCCAAAAGAAGCCAAGATGGCAACGTTTCAAGATGACATCGTAGGTCCTTCTTCAAAAGCAGGAGATTCAAATTCAATGAGCAAATCCAGTATGGTGTCGTCAATTCTTCTCCAAAAGGAACAGCTCTGACATTCTTTCAGATCCAACTCTAAAGTGACCCGCTACTTCAGACATCTCACATTGAAAACAACACAGCAAATTCTCTTCAGCTCTCCGGAAGGGTTCTGAACTTCACACTTTCAAAGTTAAACCAAGTTTTTAAGTATTAAATTTCCAAGTCAGCCTATACAAGTTGCAAGTTTCTCCAACATGCTTCCCTGGGCTGAGGGAAGGGCCCTGTTGATGCACATGACTGAGAGAACCCTGAGACCTTCCAGCCTTCCAGCTCCCTTTCCCTCTGCACCTTTCTTCTCCTTCTGTCTTCTCTCTCCACGTGTTTTTCTCCTTCCCTTCCCTAATCTCTTAATCTTCTTTTCTTGAGAAAAGACTTAACTTTCCTTCTCCAAGTTTACATCCACCAGAACATACAATGGCTGCCATTCCAATAGCACCCCAATTTCATCACAGCACCCCCAAACAAGTCATTTCTTGTTTCTGAAAAGCAATTTTCCCAAAGCAATTGAAAGCTAACAGTTAACAACTACTAGAAAATGTGCACCGGTAATATAAGACATGTGGGACTGATAAGATATATAATTTGTGTAGAAAAGTATTTCAGCTGAGCAAGTGGTAACTGAAGAACAACTAACCCAAAAAATCATGTGGAAAAGAAATTGCTTTGGCTTCCTTTCTTTACAAAGAAGTTGATTCTAATTTGCCTGGAAGTCTGTAGTAAGACTAATTTCTGGATAACATTTTTCAAGTCAAATGCACCCACATCCCTAAATTCTTGCTATCTTTCCAAAAATGCAATAAAATTTTACTTTTTAATTTATTTCCTTGAGGCAATGTTGTGTGTGATTCAGAGGTATAGGATCACACCTCTTTAGAAGTATGTTGACACATGCAAAGAGATCTTAAAGCAAGATCCCTCAGACATAAGTCTTACTTCCCAAGATTCTGACCCACTATGGCTTGTTCACTTTTCTTAGAATTTGGCAGTTTAGAAGAAATAGCATCTTCCCTGAAATACATTCTACATGCCCTCTATCAAAAACAATCAAGAAAACACCAAAAGAGTGAAATGTGCATCTTCTGGTGCAGGTTAACTTAAGAAACATAAATCAAGCTTAGAATCGTACCTTGTAATTCAGTCTAGGCATTCATGAGCTAAAAAGCTGAGTGACTCTACCTGGTGAAGTTTTATCCTCATATCACCATTAACAAAGGATTTATAGAGGCTTTGGGAACCAGTTTTTGTGAACTTTTTTCTTTGTGATGATGTTGGTTTTCATCGTTATATTTTGGGCATGTAGGCCCCTTACCTCCAAGCATCATTGCCAAAATGTACTCACCACCTTAGTGGTGGTGTCACTGTGCTCCCTCCCCATCTTGCTCTCACCTGTCCTCTCTCCCCACTTTGGATTCCTTAGTTCTGTAGTCAATTTTTCAGGGTTGGTTTTTAAGTTTGGCTTTATTTATTTGTTCATTAATTTTATAACATCACACTCATAAGTAACACCATTTATGTTTGTCTTTCTTCTTTTGACTTATTTTATTTATCATATAATCCCTTTCAACTTAATCTATGTTGCTAGAAATGGCATGAGTTTGATGACAAAAAGATTATGATGACAAAAAGATGAAAAAAAGATTATGAATGGGCATTATCATGAGAGAAAGTTGGCAACATGTTATCAAAGACCATGAAAATGTCCATTCCACTTGACCCAGCAATTTTACCAGGCATTTATCCTAAGAAAACAAATACAGTTTTTGCAAACAAATTTATGTGCAAAATATTTATGGCATCATTATTTATAAAATTTAAAGCTGGAAATAACCTAAAAATCCAATAAAGGGAAATAACCTAAGAATCCAGTAATAAGGAAACGTGTGGAAACACAGAAAAACGGAAACATTTTTACATTAGATATGCAACTATTTTGACCCGCAAAACTGTCTATTTTATGTAGTTCAATTTTAACATGATTTAGATATGCTACTCATTAGATATTCAGTTCATACCAGATATAGCCATAAGGAATTGTGTGATAAAAAATACTGATATTTTAAAAATGACAATACATTGGTAAAGAATAAGATAATCATCACAAAATGGTGACTAGGGCATGCCCCTCTTTTAGTGACTGGTTAGATACATACCTATGCATTGACATGATAAGCATGCATTTTTTCTTTCTTTCTTTCTTTCTTTTTTTTTTTTGAGACTAGGTCTCGCTATTTTTGCCTGTGGAACTGCAGGCTCTCGTTGCCCGGGTACCACAGACTGAAGCAATCCCCATCCTCAGCTTCCCAGGTAGCTGGTATTACAGGCACGTGCCACCACGCCCAGATATTTTTTTGGAACCAGGTCTCGCTACGGGCCCCAGGCGGGACTAGAATCGCAATCCCTAGCCCCCGCAGCTTCATAGGCTGAAGCTTACAGGCACGAGCCACCGTGCCTGGCAGCATGCATTATTTCTGACTGTGGCATAATGGGTTATTTTGAAGCTCTTTACTAGAAAATTCTATTTTTTGGTTTTTGTAATTTCTATTTTTTTTTTTACAGTGTTGAAATCCCCGTAGTTCTCCCACTGTGGTGTCACTCATGAACCGTCACCATATTCTCCTGTGTTCTTCCTTCCCCCATTTTTTTGACCCCCTCCCATCTGCTCCTTATCATATTGCCTCAGAATCAATTATTTTGTAGTCATGTTTGTGCTTTTGTTTTCCAAAGAGCTGTGCTAATTATATACTGCTTAATGATAAAAATGCTAAGTATTACACACGTACATATCAGTAAAAAGAAATGAGTGTATTTCCATGCCGTTTTAACTATGCTTCCCCTCACAGCTTTCGATGACTTTTGTCATGGGTCTGTTTTCATTTGCAACTGGTTAGATCATTGTGGATGTAAAACAGTTTACTATCCTATCCAAGCTTAAATCATGATTGCCTTTATATTTAGATGATTACTTCAGAGGTGGGAAAATGTGCTGTCAGGGAAGAAAAAAAAAGTATTCTTGCTGCTTCCCAGATGGCTGAAATACCTTTAACAGAGAAAAGTTCTTCGCTGAGAGAGAAAATGCTTACTAGCTGTGGGGAGGGCTTGGGTGAGCCTCCAAGGCCAGTGTGGGAGTAGGAGTGATCAAGAAACAGGGCAGTGAGACCAAGGAAAGAAAGTTTCCTACTGCAGACCTACTCTGGTTCACATCGAGTAATAGAATAAGATGAAAATAATTAAAGACTTAATACTTTACATGTTGGGACATGAATGGTAAATTAGAGACAGTTCTTGGTATTTCCCAGAATACTTCTACTATGTCCCGTTGTTGAGAAATCTACTTGAACCCAAGCCCATTTTCCACTGGCAAAGAGAGAGTTGTGTCAAAACACATAATTGATTACAAACATGAGCAAATTCAGACTTGTCATCTCAAAGAATAAATTTAGTTAAATTATAATTTGGCAAATATTTCTTGAAACAACACAATCTTTTGCCAGGGAATGCTGGGTGAACTGTTTGATTCACCCAAGAGTTCAGAAATCCTATTTCATGAGTGTTATAAAATAAGAAATTAAGACAAACACAAATGACAAAACATACAAATTGACCAAATAGGTCATGAGGTCGAGTAGCATAACATACATGATATTTTAACTATTGATTGCTGTGCTTAGTGATGAGTAAGAGAATCAGACTGCCTGGGCTTGAATCCCAGCACTGCCATTTTTATGCCTGTGTGACTTTAAGCAAGTTACCTAATCTCTCTCTTCTTCAGTTTCTCTATTTATAAAATGGGTGTAGTAAAAATTTGCCCTATATGTTCTAGCTCAGACTGATAAACATCAATGTACTAAGAGTTCAGGTCACAGAAGGAAAAAAATTGTTGTGATCGTTTTTCATGTAACCCACCTTTTTGGGGTTTAATAAAACAAGGTGATTTCATGAATTTTTTTTCATTGCATGAATCTGTCTGGAACACCATGTAGATGTAAATTAAATGTGTTTATTAACTTCAAGTTGCCTTGCCAGACTTAGAAAGGGCTACTTGATTTCAAAGAAATCCGTCATTTAAAAGTATGGTTAAGTTTCCGTTTACTCAACACTTTCACTTTTGCTTTAACTTACTCCCAGTGGGATTGTAGAAATTTGGAGTTATAATTATTCTAACCCTTTCATTTTATATATCCAGAAAATGAGGACTACTGCCCATAGTACTCTTTCATTATAACTTTATTGTGGCTTTATACTTTAGGTAAACATCTAATTTTTTTGCATTATTTCCTTATAGTTGCTATTTAGCATATTTCCTTATAGTTGCTATTTAGCACTACCTTTGAAGCCATCTAGGAGTAAATTATTAGAGATAATTAGATGTAATTGTCCCTGAGCAACAAATGTACTTGAAGGGTTATTTAAATCAGTGTCTCCTTCCCAAGTAGATGTGGTGCTCAAAATATTTAACAGCTGGCAGAATGCAAGTATGACCTACTAACACCCCTGAGTCATGCATGGTATTACATCTCAAGCTTACCTCAATTGAAAAAGACTATTGTAAGCTCTAAGTGAGATAAAATATAAAGTATAATATGAAGATGAAATATAAAACAATGTAGTAACTAGAAATACTAAATGAAAAGAAATAGCTGGTAATCAGAATCTCAATATTTCCTTATCTTCCACATCAATAGTTGTTAGTTTCATTTTTCTTTTTCTTTTTGATCCAGCACAATGAGAAATACAATATATGCTCACCAGTAACAATAACTTGTTAAGGTAGCAGTTTTTAGAAGGAGGGTGTGCAAACTTCTGGGGAGGTAATGGGTAGTGGACTGTTCTGTGTGGTCTCTCACTTTGCAGTTCTCCAAATGATTTTGATAAGCATCCCATTTCTGAGGAAATGAGAGAGTAGGATAGTTCACTCAGAGATATTGTTCTACCTCACAGTCTTTTAAACTGTATTAACTTATTTCCTTAATGACAATGTAAATGTTCTATATTTGTCATTCTGACTTGCTTTACTACATAAATTCCTTCCAACTCCTCCATTTTGCTTTATTTGGCAACGTTTCATCTTTCCTTGTGGCAGAATAGTATTGCAGAGTGTATGCCACATCTTCATGATCCAGTCCCTTCAGCTTGTTTCTAAGTTGTAGCTGCTGTAATTTGCACTGCAGTAAATACTACACATCATAAAGATTTTTTGTGTTGGTGGTCTCATGTTCTTTGGGACTTGTTTCTGTTAACATGATTTTTTTAAGTACATTCATGTTATCATAAAATCATCAAATTTGTTGCTTTTATTGATGAATATACCACATTTTTTTTCATCCAGTCATCTGTTGCTTCCATGTCCTTGCAATTACAAATAGTGTTGCAGTAAGCATCTAAGCACAGGTGTCCCTTTGTGCAAGCATTGAAGTTTCCTTTGGGTAGATTACCAACAATTGCTGGTCAAGTGGTAGTTCCATTTTCATTAATTTGGCAAATATTTCTTGAAATTTCATTAATTTGAGGGCCCTCCACAAAGCTTTCCGTAGTGACTGGACCAGTTTACATTCCCATCAGCAGTGTAAGAGTGTTCCTTTCTCTCCACATCCCTGCCAGATACTTGTTGTTGCCTGCTTTTTGAATGTGGGCCACTCTTGCTGGTGTAAGGTGGTATCTCATTGTGATTTTGATTTACATTTCCCTGATTGCTAGTGACGTAGAGCATTCTTTCATGTGCCTGTCGGCCACTTGTATTTCCTCCTTGGAGAAGTATCTTTTTAATTCTTTTCCCCATTTTTAACTGGGTTTTTTCTTTGGTTTTGTTGAGTTGTGTGAGCTCTTTGTGTATCTTTGTTATTAGAACTTTATCACTTGTATGAAGGGCAAAATTTTTTTTCCCACTTGGTTGGGTTTTTTTTTTCTCTGTTGTCTCTTTTGTTGTCTCTTTTAGTTGATGTAGTCCCATCTGTTTATGTTTTCCTTCATTTTCTTACCTGTTATAGATGTATCCAGAAATGAATTTCTGGATTATAACTCAAGTAGGGCTTTGCCCACATTTTCCTCTATGTATATTATGATTTCTGGTCTTACATCCAAGTCTTTTGCCCATTTTGCACTGATTTTTGTACATTGTGTGAGGGCATTGTCTTGGTCCATTTTTTTGCATGTTTTGGGCCAGTTTTCCCAGCACCATTTATCAAAGAGGCTGTCCTTGTTCCAGTGTAAGTTTTTTACTCCTTTGTAAAGATTAATTGACTATATGTGTGTGGTTTTATTTCAGGGCACTCAATTCTGTTCCATTGTTCTGGTTGTCTGTTTTTTTAAGTACCACGCTGTTTTAATTACTATGGCTTTGTAATATAGCTTGAGGTTTGGATTTGTAATACCTCCATTTTCCTTTTTTCTGGTCAGGAGGCTTTTTGATATTCAAAGTCTTTTGTTATGCCATGTGAATTTCAGTAATTTTTGTTCTATCTCTTTAAAGAGATAGAACAAAAATTCCATTCTCTCAGACCCCACTTCCATTCTCTCAAACCCCACTCTTTGTTGTTTACTGACCTGTGCTAAGTCCATTAGCTTTTTTCTTTACTGTGGCAGTGTCTTTTCACTGGGCAAGGGACTGTGTTATTGGAGCCAGGGGAACCTTGCTGGTAGGTTTTCAGTCTGAAGTTTGCGTTGGGAGGCCAGTCTGTATTCATTCATTTGTGATCTGTCCATATTTTCTTGCTGCAGGCCATCTTCCCCAATCCCATGTCCACTGCTTTGCTGTTTTACTTTATGACTCTGGTATCAGATTTAGAGGGTCTCATCCCCAGCCAGTGTCAGTGAAGAAGATTCTCTGTGAATACAGGTGTCTGTGAATGGCCTTTGTAGGTCATCTCTTCTGCCTCAGTTTGCAGTTTTGATGAGGGCCTAATTACCCCATATTTGGTCTTCCTCACCTCTCCCATAATGTGGGGAGGGGGTGTTGTTCTCCTAGAAGGCATCTCTGAAATGAGGTCCCAGGTCTTCCCAGCCTGTTGAATGCATAGGTGCGTATTATGACATAGTGTCTCTATGGTTGTTTCTCTTGTCTTACATGCACTGGTTCACTCGGTTGTTCATCTGCTGTGTCCAGCTCAGGCTTGTGGGCTGGATTTTTGCATGATCCCTCACCCGTTTTATGATGTGCATGTTCTTGCTTCTCTTGAAGTTTAGCTGGAGTGAGAGTGAAATGGAAAGGGGTACCTCCACCCCCCGCCCAGCCACCCACGCCCACACCAGAATCTCCCTGCACAGGGGTGGGACCCAGATGGCTGAGCCTATGCTCTTCCATGCTCCCCTTGGGTTAGGAGCAGGGGGCAACATGACTCTGTTGATCCAGGCTGCGGATGGCTGCCCTGGTATACAGATGGTTATATAATTGCTCCTTTGATTGTATTACTTAAAGCAAGGAAAATGTCTAAATGAAATAAACCTAATAAGAACTCATCCATCTATAAATGTCTAGAAATTAGCCATAGATCTTTGATCACCCCTACATATCCTTCAGCTTTCTCTAGAACAAAACTACAAAGAACAAAATAATGTCATTATTATTTTGATGTAGCTATGATTCACAGGCCCAAGATATCAAAGTAAAATTTGAGAACTTCCAACTGTTTGATACTCTAATGTTTACAACAATGAAAGCATATTTAGTTGTTGATAGAAATCAGATTATTTTTGATCACCTCTAATACGTAAAAGGAGTTAAAGACTAAACTCTCCTCCCACAACCAAAATTGCAGGTAACAAAAGTCCAACAAAAAAGAAACAGCAGAATTCTGCCGTATACATACTTATCATCAATAATCATATTGCCTGTTTTTTCTAACTTGATGAAGTCCAATCATGTGCCCACCCCATATCTTTCATGGAAAACTCATTCAGGTAAAAGTAATAAGTTCTATCATTAGATTTCAATTAACTTGGAAGTTTAGAGACAGTTGATACTTGGGGAAATCCACTAAACAAAGAAATGTGTTGTATTTTTATTATTTATTTGAGACTAGGTCTTGCTATTTTTGCCCATGAAACCTCAGGCTCATATTGCCTGGGGTATCATAAACTCAAGCAATCCCCAGCCTCAACTTCCCAGGTAGCTGGGATTACAGGCAACACCACCATGCCCAGCTATTTTTTGGAAACTAGGTCTCGCTTTGTTACCCCGAGCAGGACTCAAACCGTGATCCCTGGTTCCTGCCGTGGCTTCCTAGGCTGCCACTTACAGGCATGTGCCACCATGCCTAGCCATGTGTTGTATTTTTTAAACCTAAGGGGCTATAACAAAGGGCATGGATTACTGGGTTCATAAAATGCTTAGACTTTGGTCAGGGTAGCGGTTTTATGGACATGTAAATAACTGACTAAATATCACACACACAAAAAAAGCCAACTGCCTTTCTTCTACCAAAAAACAATTCCTTAATTATTAATTAGGCTAGTTAATCACCCTGTTGTTGCTGTTGGGAAAGAGATAGCAGAAGCTATTGTAGTAGAGCTTCATAAAGGTTATTAGAAATCACAAGAATGCATTCTCAATTAAGGTTTAAATATAGACTAAATTTAATTAGCAAAACTTCTTAGCCAACCATGATGGGATAACAGCTACTGGGCTAGTTTTCCTGCTTTAAATAATTGAATATACACTTGCCAAGACTATTTTCAGATGTTGAACAAAAGGCCATTTTAGTGATCTTGAGAGAGAGGAAATAAACAAGTTAAATCCTACAATTACTTGTCATTCTGCCCATAAGCAATTTTTTTTAGACTGTAGTACAAGGCTGGTGTATCCAAGCATAGCACAGCTGTCTCATGGAATGTCACTGAGCCAACAGAGAGTAGGGAGCAACTCAGAGACATTTCAATGTGATGTCTAGAGCATGTCCATGTGAATTATATCGTTTCCTGGATGTAATTCTTGAGACAACACAAAGAACTACTTGGTAGTAGTAAAAACAAAAATAGATACATGGATCAATGGAACTAAAAGCCAGAAATAAATTCAACTGTATATCAATACCTAATCTGTGATAAAGTGAAAATACCATACAATGGGAAATGGAAAGGCTCTTTAGCCAATGGTGCTGGTGCCATCAACAAAAACAAAACAACCCTACCCTACCAAAATTTGGGCAGACAAGGTAAGAAATCCAGCTTATAATAGACTTTTGAAGTGAAAAATCTGAAAAAGCTGTGTGTGTGTGGGGAGGTGTACAATCTTTCTTTACTAGATGTATTGATAAAGAGAGAAATAGATGATCAATGGGAAAGTATGTTATTCCAGAGTGGTTCCATACCAACAAGACAAAAAGCAGGATCAAGCTCCATCTCTAGGACTGTAATCAAAGATGTCACCAAGGCTTTTGATATTTATTGAGGAACTTTGGGCTTATGTTAATGAAATTTGTAGGACCACCATATGAAAGGAAGTAAGTCAGGAAAATGTTTTTTTGTCATTTTTACAGACAGCGTATTTGGAGATAACTGTTATGAACAGAGACCACATTATAAGTAGCAAATAGTCCATCTTTAACTAAACTCTACATACAAAGCAGACATCCCCCAGAGTTAAAAGTAAAAGTATGTAAAGTAAAAAACTGTACAAATAAAAGACAGTTTTTATGCAAAAAAGTAAGTCTTATAGAAGTTAGATAAAAGGAAAAAAGAGAAAAATGAATCAAAGAAAAATATGAACACTTGCCATTGTTAAGCATTTATCTATAATTTTCTAAAGATGGAGGATTTTTTCCAGAGCAATTGTCATTTGCACTCATAAGAAAAACTCTTAAGAAGAATATACATGTATATACTAATAGTGTATCAAAATCATCAATATCATTTTGGGGAATAAAAGTAAGTCCAGGTAGCTGTATGAATACCATTTTCTTGTCATAGCTATCCAATCTTTGACCTCCGACCTCATTACCTCATGAACGTATGAAGTTGTGATCAAGTTGCTATGTGATTTGGACAACTGAAAATCACACCTTTAATTTTAAGTGTTCAAAATGTAAAACTGTGTATTCTCGGGACTTGGTCTAATAAATCATAAGGGTTTATGGTTTGTGTGTCCTCCAAAGGAACACAATAATTTTGTATTTCTGGATTTGATATGAGATTTGCTGAATTATGTGTTATGGAGACCATCCAGATCAAGACCCCAAATTAATCTTATTTGAGAACTTTGGTCCCTTTCTTTTTGGAAGAACATTGTCTTTGGCATGTGTGAGTTCCTGGATAACAGAGACAATGAGTAGACTGCAACAGCAATCCACAATGTGTGTGGGGTTGGAGCTGTAATTTGACATCATTTGTACACAGCATGGGTCTAGCCTGTGATGGCTATGGAGACATATATAGTCATAGAGACATCAACCTAAATACCTATATTAAAATGTGAGTAGAGTCTGATAACAAACATCCACAAAGAACTCACACAACTGAACAAAAATAAAGGAAAACCTCGGTCAAAAAATGGGGAGAAGAACTAAAAAGACACTTCTCCAAACAAGAAATACAAATGGCCAATATGAAAAAGTGCTCAACATCACTAATAAACAGGGAAATGCAAATCATCATTGTATACCAGTAAGAATGGCCCATAAAACACACACACACACACACACACACACACACAAAGACAAGAACAAGTGCTGGTGTGGATGTGGAGAAAAAGTGACAATTTTACACTGCTGATGGGAATTTTTACACTGCTGGTGGGAATGAAAATTAGTCCAGCCACTATGAAAAGTTATGTGGAGGACCCTCAAGCTACTGAAAATGGAACTACCATTAGATCCATCAATTCCACTAATGAGAATCTACCCAAAGGACATCAAAACACTAATTCAAAAAGACACCTGTACTTGGATGTCTATTGTAACACTCTTTACAATAGCCAGGATATGGAAACATTCCAAATGCCCCCCCAAACTGATGAATGGTTGAAAAAAAAGATGTTGTATACTTACGCAACGGAAGATTGTTCCACAATCAAAAAAGATAATAAGGTTGCATTTGTGGTAACATGAATGAACCTAGAAGGAATCATGTTAGCAGAAATAAGTCAGAAAGAAAAAGACAGAAACCAGATGGTCTCACCTTTAAGTAGGCTATAAGGAAAACAAACAAAAAGCCAAGAATAAAGAAAATAAGCTAACAACAGAACAGGAGCATGCAGCTAGAAGGTGGGAGAAGAGGGAAGGAGAAATTAAGGAAGGTACAAGCCCAGAAGATTAAGATGACAGTTCCCTAAGTGATATGTGGAGGGAGAACCCTGGGAAATACAATGATGTAAAAAAAAAATGTGTGAGTACATAAATATGTAAACAACAAAATAATTAATGAAAAATAAAATTTGAGTAGAAGTAGTGCATTAGAAGTAGTGCATTAGTTCACAGGTCATGTTATGGAAGTTAAACAATTTCAGGAGGAGTGATGGTTTGAGACTTAGTAGAAAAGCAAATAGAGGAAGGAGAGAAATGGTTGGAATTCATCTGGTTGCTGTAGACTCTTGCTATATTGTCCCCTCACTATTGTTTCTTTCTACTCCTGGCTGTTGTTCTAGGATTCTTTCATTCTGAGAACCCCTAGGGTGTTTTCTGTGGGAATCTCAGTAGCACTGTCTCCAGAAACATGTGGAAGTATTCCTATCTATGTGACCTGGGCACCAGCCAGTCTCTGACTTCTTCTCCACACCCCATTCCAGAAGCAACTTATCTTTCTTGTATGTCATAAGATAAGTGGACCTCAGAGCTCTGGGAGTATGTGCTGAACCACCACCTCATAGGATGCAGGGAAGGAAACTTCAGCTAAATCGCTGGAACAGAGAAAAAAAGCTGTCAATAGAGAAAAAAGCTGTCAAAACCAGTTTCCTATTATCCCATCCTTAGGATTTTTGCCTTTTTACTGCAAGAAACTTAAATCTAGTTGGAATGAAGAAAGGAATCTCGGCTATAGTTAAATTGCAGAATTTACACCAACATTGTAAGACAGCAGAAATGCTGGAATACACAAAGGTACTCTGGACAATCAAATGAGGCTTCACTCCAAGCCCTACAGATATGAGCTCTGGGCCTTCAGGGGTTTCCAGTAAGGTTGGGGCAGGAAGATGGCCTAAAAAGGAGTCTGAGCTAAGTAGTCAATGCAGGGAATTGAGTGAGTGAGTTTGCGATAATGAGCTGTGAGAAACTTGGCCTTTACATGAATTCTGACAGCTCAAAGGCAAGAGAAGTTAAGTAGATAGATTAAATAAGAGTAAGGAGTAGTGACTTCAAGTAATCCACTGGGAACCATATAGACCCATAGGGGTATGTATTTGGAGGCAGGGAAAGAATAGAGGTTCCAGATATAAGGAATTTGAAGATGGAAAGCTAAAGGCAAGGTTTTGTTGGGAGGATTCCAGCGACCATAGGTTGAGAAAGACACTGTTAGAGAGAAATCTGAGCCAAGACAGCTTTTCTTGGAGCCTTGGCACTGAAGAACTATGATTCCTAGAAATGACTGAAAGAACCTCAGATTCATATAAAAGATATGGAAGGGGAAGACGGAGGCTGAATTAACAGGTAAGGATGGCCCACAGGAAAGGTATACTCAGAGTTTTAAATCTCTGAACATTCACAGATCACATGAAATGTACTGGTTGTAAATCATCCTATTTCTACATAGTTTGTACAGGTAAGATTTTCTATACATGTTTAGTTAACTTCACTTTTAAACAAATAAATGTTTCCTCCTGTTGGGAACCGACTGACCAAAGTAACTCCATTTTTTAAAAAACATTTTGAGACCAATGCCCTCTCCCTGCCCTCAGTGGAAAGCACCTGCCATGGCTGGCTGTTTTGACATCCTACTACTGCCTCCCCTTATTCCTGGTTGTTCCTGACAACAGTATTGTTCTCCTGACAGTTGAGGGACGTCAGCAGGTTTGGAAACCTGTAGTTATGGGAATGCATCCCACCATTACGAGAACATGGGAATGTGTCCTGTAGTTATAGGAACATGTCTTATACTTGCTTGCTTGCTTCACAATGGGGGAGGGAGGACATAGTGGTTTTTCCCTAAAAGGTTTTCACAGAGACTGCTTGGAGTCTCTCTTGCCTAGCTGGCTTGGGGATCCTGTTGCACCAGTAATAAACCTGCAGCTTTGAACTTCAATTGGAGTCCTTATGTCCTGTTGAGTGGCCCACAAGTCACAATACCTCCATATTTTATTAATTGTCTGGTAAACTTTTATCTGAATTGTTGGTTTCTAAGATGTTCTCTTTTTTGTTCTAATAGTTTTTCTAAGAAGACATTCATGTACGTACAACCACTAATTCTTAGTTCTATCTCAACTATTTATCGCTATCTTATCCACTTACACTGATGGATTATTAAATTATAACACAAGTCTTCACTTCTTTTTTTAGAACTGTAACTAACTTTAGGTGACATTGATAGTGTGTTTGTTATTCCTTATTGCAACCCATGCTGCCACCTGAAACTAGGTTTGAGTTTTGAGCAGTAATTTATAAAGGTACATTTAGTAGAACAGAACAGAAAAATACTAGCAGTTATCGTAAGGATAAGTATTGTATAACCTATTAACATAGATACAGATAGTCAGAGCTTCATCTTAAATGTATTTCTGACTGTAGGTTGTGTTGCAATAAAAAAATATTTTAAATGTCACCGATACTGTGGAAATTGTTGGAAGACGTGAGGACTATCACCTCAATTTTTTCTATAATTGTGTGACCTTGGGCAGAGAAATCCCTCTCCTTCTTGAGGCCTAGGGACAGATTAACCCTAGGACTAGGTTAGGTAGGTAAACAGACCTCCAAGAAGGAACTATGAAAAAAAAAAAAAAAGGAAAATCCCTCTGAGAAATCAACTTCAAAATAATTTTTCTTCTATAGCTAAACATACAGGCTCTAAGGAGGACACCTAGAACTTGTGGAAGCCAAAGATGGAAAGGACATTAACAGAACACAAGACAAGTTCTGGGCAAGACTTAAACAAAGGAAATCCCCCCTCTCTGTGACTTTAGCCAATCACAATTACAGACTGATGGGGTTCTTAGACTATTCATAAGAAGTTTCATAAACTAACCTCTCTGGGAAGCCATGTTGATAACCTCCTTACCCAACCTGGACTTTCTTAGCCCAGAGTGTCTTGCTTTTCTATCTCCTTTATTTCCAATCTGTCTCTTTGTCTTTTTAAATAAACTTGCCCTTTCAATTATTCACCCAATTGTGTCACTGGAGTACTTTTTACAGTTTCGGAAGACACATATTAAGCAAAAGCACGTGGTCTACACTGGTTTCATTCTCTAGGCCTTGTTTAAAGGCCTTCTCCGTAAAGTGAGAGGGTGAAATTTGTTTCCCAAAGTCATTTTTTAGATTTAAATTTCTAGGAGTCTTTGGTTTTTGGAACTAGAGTGAACTATGTGAGGGAAGAAAAGAGCTGAAGAAGTGAAAACATACTCAATTTCAGGGACACTGTTCATGGAGGAGAGCTGCATTAAAAATACTAGGTTCTTGTGGACCTACTGTGAGCTGTGCAGTGAGTGTGGTCTTTAACATAGAGTGTTTCTTTTCCCATTGTCACACTTTTTAATTGAGATAACATTGGTTTGCAGTGCTGTGTGTAATTTAAGTTTCACACCTCTTCAGGAATGTTACTATATCACATACATCAACACATCAACCACAAATATTATAGTTCACTAGGTGATCCCTGTTATTCTTCACCCCACCTCCCCCACTAGTGGCTTTAATTCTGCAGCCAAATTTCTAGAGTGTGTTTTACACATAGTGTTTCTTTCTCCTAACAGAGGACAGAGGACTTTTGCTGGACTTCATGATGGTTTGAATTGTGCGATTTGGGGTATCATATTAAAGTCTGAACTATTCTCAGTGAAAAGGAGGAAAGGAAGGACAGTGGTAAGGAAGAATTCTGGAGAAAGTCTGGGCCCATGCAAAGAAAGAATCATGGGAAAAATCTTTGTCGGAGTCAAAAAAAAAAAAAAAATTCCCCAAACAACCAACCAATTACATAAAAAGATTGGAAATAGAAATAAAGTGTAACACATATTTTTTTAATTGAGGGGGGAAATTGTGCAATGCAAACCCATCTTCCTCATTTCCTTTCTAATATCTGCAGGAAATCTACAATGGATGTCTTTTAGCAACTTGAGTCATATTAAACTGCGGGTTAGCTTCGCTCTGCAGGTAACAGAGACAGTGTGAAATAAGCATAGGGGCGGAAGAAAAGGAGACATCTGATAACCACAAACCTCAGCAACCTAAAAGGTAGGTGATTTTATCTCCCAGCTCCTAAAACCGAAAAGCACAGCTTCTCCCTCACTGTCATTTTATAAGATGCAGATTCCCACCCCTTCAAATGTCTTCACAGTTCTCTTGAAGTGGGAATCCTTGTAGGGAGGCAAAGTTGAGAATAGAGCATTCATTTTCCATTAAACTTTCCTTTTAAAGAAAGTAGAAAAATATCCCCGTGCCAGTGTTTAGAACTTAGCAAACTGCCCACATTTCTGATATCTTATTCTTTCTCTAGGTAACTATAAAAAAAATTATTCTTGCCATGGCAACCTCATTTCTGGCTCAGAAAATGCCATTTCTAATTGTGCTCTGGTATACTGGGCACCAATGAAACATTGCTATAGGGATCTATTTTTTTAAAAAGAAAGTAATCATCATTTTTATATCAGTTATTCAATTCCTACCCTTCAATGTAACCACATCTTTAAATGAAAAATGAAAATAGTACTTTCCCAGCGCATGAATTAATTCTTAAACCAAGATTTTTAAAAGCTTGACGGAATGTGAGTTGGTCTTTGTTCCTGGTGCTGGTGGTATTTCTTCTGTGTTGATGAAAGTGAAGAGACTGTTTTGAGGTGCTGGACTCTCTACTATCCAACTTTCTAAGGGCACAAGAGCAGCTTGCTAGGGAAAACATGGAGTGTGGCAAAACGCAAGTGTGTCACAAATGATGGTGGTATGCTTTGGTCTATTGTTTTTCTTTAATTTCTGCTGAATGCTTTAAAAATCCCTTTTAATCTTCTCTCAGAATCTGTGAGTTTTCTTGTTTATACCCTCCTCTTATACTAGCACCATTTTTGTTTGTTTTCAAGATGAAAACTTAGTAACCTTAGTAAAGCTTACTCCTAAGTATTTTGTTATTTTTGCTATTATAAGTGCTATTATAAATGGAACTGCTTTCCCAATTTCCTTTTCTGATAATTCATTACTCTTTTATAGAAATGAAAGGGGTTTTTATGTTGATTTTGTAACCTGCAATTTTGCTGAATTTGTTTACTCGTTTTAACAGTGTTTTCTTTTTAATATGAAGTCTTATGATCTTATTTTTATATTATCATGCCATGGGTGAGATAAACTTTCTTTTCCATTTGTATGTTTTTACTTTTTTTCTACTTTAATTGCTCTGGTGAGGAATTTCAATACAATGGTGAATGGAATTAAAACAAGTGGATATTGCAATGCGTTCTGGTTTTTATTTTTAATTATTGAGTGTAATGTTAGCTGTGAGCCTGTCTTATAAGAATTTACTATATTGAAGTACACTCCATCTATACCTCATTTCTTCAGGGTTTTTCATGAAAGGTATAGAGTTTTGTCCAATGCTCTTTATGTATTTATTTTCACATGTATCTATCAAGTGACTTTTCCCCCTTCATCCTACTTCCTTCATTTTTCATATTAATTGACTTGTGTAAGGTTGTTTTTGTGAATGATAAAAACAATAATATTTGCTCTAAATGCACATAGTATGTCCTATCAGGATGTAAACAATTTTACATTAGTAAACAATTTTAATGGATAAATATAGAAAGACATATTTTCTCTCTTAAGTCATGAGTACATATTGAGTATTTCTATTTCAGTTGTAACATTATTATTACTTTCTTACTTAAATTATTTTTTGTAATTGCATCTCCATTTCTCTTATACTGTAAAATCTTGCCTATAATTGTTTTCTTTTTTTTTTTTGCAAAACCTAACAATACAAAGAAAATGTTCCTATATTAGTAACACCCTCAGTACAAACAAGAAGATGATAAGATGGAATTAGTTTTGTTTTTTCACTTCAGTTCTTTTTATCCTTATTATGGTTGGAGAGTCAACTTATTTTGTTCCAAAGTAACGTGCCATTCCTCATTTCTGAGTGTCATAGAAACACTTATTTAATAAGTGATTGCATCTTCTCCTTTTCAATATGAAATTGCTAGTATTTTGATAGATGATCATTCTGAAGCTTTAGTAGATTGTAGTCTTTCTTCAGAAAAAAGTAAAAGTTCCTTAAGAACTAAGAGAGGAAAGTCAACCACTGAACCACCAAAGTTCTGTGTATGAATTTCTTTTAAGCAATCATTAGATCTATCATTTGATCTATCAACTGAATGAATGGTATGTGTAAGGATCAAATGCAGGAGTCCCAGCTGGGCAATAAATTCCTCCTTTCAGGGGAGAGAGTGGTCCTTTCTTGGGAGCGCAACCCGTGAGAAGGCCCCCAGAATCCCTGTGGCAGCTTGGATGGCTGGAGCAGACCAGGGGTAGGTGAGTCCTGCTCCGGAGGAAAGTCAGGGTCTTGAGACCTGGTGATCCTTGGCTTGGGTCTCCAGTCGCCTGCCCCCCCCACACACACATACACTTTGGACTCAGGAAGGAGGGGAGGGCAGTCCATTGCCCATTGCCAAGGATGGTTGTGGGGTGTGTCCCCCTCTGGCTCACTCCCACTTCACTCAGTCCTCATTAAGAACAAGAAAAGCAGCAATCCAGCTGCAGATACACTGGAGGTAAGAAGAATAAATAAAGATTCTGGACACACCCATTAACTGGGAGAACTCAAAAAGAACACAGAACCACAACAAAACAAGGCTGTGAGACCAACTAGAGCAAATACCAGTCACACAGAGTAACACCTGCAATGTTTCCAGGGCTGGGAGCTAAATCCCAGGTTCAGAGATACCTTCAGTGTCAGTAAGGAGCCTCAATTTCCAGTAGGGGAGGAAAGCCACAAAGAGGTGGCAGCAGCCCCATGGCAGAACTGCAAACCCTGAGAGAGAGACAGAGCTGGATTAACCATCTGCTGAAGTCTGTCCTTATTAGAGAACTTCTCTACTGCCAGAAGCTGGGAGATGGGGTTCACAGTGCCAGACATCAGAACTAAAAGGCTAAGAAGCAGCACCACAGGACAGACATTGGAATGGAGGAGACAGCCAACAAGAAGGAAGAGGCACTGATACCAGTGATTATAAAGGTCCAGAGAAAAGGAGACCATCTCCTCCACCACAGGAAACGCCACAATAAAGGAGCCTGGAGAACCACACCACACACCAGCCCTGCAGTTTTCAACATGCTTGGACAGGCTACTCGCCTCAAAGTTTTGCCTGGAAATTTAAACAGTATGGTCTGCAGTGTCCCAGGAACACAGGTTCTTATCCAGGAAAAAGACCTTGCTCCAGAAAAGAAAAGGAAGAGACCAGAGGACCAAACATTGACCAGCAACTAGCAGCAAGAAAGTAGGAGCAGCTGGAGCAAGAGACAAGGAAAGGGGAGGGGGGAGGGTCATGCCTAAGGGGATCAATAGCTATACAAATATGACTAATGTACAAAAAGAATAAAATTCAATTTAAAAAATAAAGTTTGCCCTTGAGCCAAAAAAAAAAATTCCTCCTTTTACTATTCAGTAATCATGAAGCACATTAATATATATTTTAAACTATAAAATGAAAATTACTTCACGTATAAAGACCAAGTTACTTCCAGTTGTACTTACCTAAATTTCATTGTCAATGCTTCTAACTAGATTCATTTTCTTTAATACAAGCAATTGCTCTGTCCTCTGTTTTTTGCAATTCAAGCTTACTTTGAAAACAGAACTATTTGACATTGACCAATTTCCAGTTCTAGTCAGTGATGGAGGTCCAATGTCCCAGATGCTGAGTTCATTGTTTCTAGAGTTGGTCCTGCTAAGCATTTTGGAATTGTATAGATAATATCTTAAAGCTCAATCTTATTATGAGACAACCTAATGGACGAGAATCTGGAATTTGGAGTGTGTTTAACTGGTAGATCTTTTGAAGATTCAGTACAGGGAGAGTTTGGGGAATTTTGGAAGCAGTGGAAAAGAGATGCATATTTTAATGGAAGATGTCTTTTTTTTTTCTTCCAAGGATGGGGTGGGGTAGAGATAAGATCAAGTACAGTTCTACAATGTTTTCCTGAGGAACTCTTCAAGCATTTGAGAAGGCTTCACCTGAAATTCTTTTTCAAGATACTCAGGTTTTATATATTTGGCAGTAAGTCTCATCTCTTCCAATCACACACACACACACACACACACACACACACACACACACATAAATCCATCTAAGGGAAGAGCATTTTCCAAGATTTTCTTTAGTGTTTCTAGCCATACATATAGCAAAGGAAAACTGGAGTTCAAGGTCATTATTGTTCTTTGAGAATAAGCTTTATTTACCCACCCCAAATTCCTTCTATAGCTGCCTTTTTTCCTTTTCGTGTCAGAGAAAGGCCTCTGCTTTCCATAGCTATAAGTTGTACAGATTAGAAAAAGGAACATTTTCCTGAAGATATTTAAGTTTCATTTGTTGTAAAACAGATAAAACAAATATACAAAATATACAGTGTCTACTATAAGAATCACACCCCCGGAGTAGTACAATTCACATCCCGAGTATGGTGAGTCTAGGATGTCATTTTCTCATAAGCAGGAGTTTTGTGCAGAGCATTTTGTGACACAGGAAGAACTGTTTTTAGATGGAGATTACAGGATCAGAGAGTATGAAACCTCTGGAACAGGAGGGTTAAACACGATACTCTTCAGGGGCCAGTGGATGAGAAAGAAAAGAAGGGTTAGAGTAAGAGGGCAGACTGACTGATGAGTACAGCATTGGCGATGTAGACAGTCGATAGGGCCGTCAAGATGATTCCTTGGCAATTAAAGATCTCAGTCTGTGGCTAAAGAGAAAGGACTGGACTGGAGATGCTTATTGGGAGGAATGTACGGAGTGAAAAAGGAGAGAGGAATAAAGATGAGACTATTAGGAACAATACTGGCAATCAAGGACAGGGCAGAGGAAGAGAACAAACACTTGGCTAGACAGTAGGAAAGGAGATCTTGACATTGTGGCAAAGTCTGAGTCTGGGTTGCGTATTGAAGCCATTCTGATATTTCCCAGTTGCAGCTCTGATCCCAGTTCAAAATGAAGTGGATGAAGCAAAAGTGTTGTGAAAGGTAGTACTTTCAGTCTTTTCACTCCCACCAGGCCACATAGAATGTCTCAGATTCAACTTTTATGCCTTTGTTTTGCTTATACTCTTCTGTCAAGGCCTCTGGCACATCACCAACACCCTGTATGTCAGACTTCATAGGGTTGGGCTCCTTCTGCTGATTCAGGAAATGAATGTGTCCAGCCAGGCACACTACCAGCCTGGACTGTAAAGTGGACCTATTGGTCTTAGAGAATGAAAACTTTGCAAAAAGTTTGACTTGTGTGCACTTTGTCTCTCCTTGTTATAAGTGAAGGCCATGTGAGTGCATGTTGTCTATTTTTCTGAACTAGAATCAATGCCTGCTTTCTTCCTTGGGTGCCACCTGCCTTCTTTATTTTTTTTCTTTAGAATTATTTATTAAATCATAAATGTACAAGAGCTTCTTAACTTACACATGTACTTAAATGCTTTTAAAGGAAAAAAAAAAAAACGTTATGTCTTATTACACCATGATCCTAGCTAATAGCTTTTCAAAACTTTTGAGAAAAATCTTAAAAAAGGTTTCACCTGTCACCTGAAACTTACAAATTTAACATTATCAAACAAGGAATGCTTCTATACTTTTACAAAGACCACTAGAAAGAAACAACAATTAAAAAGCTAAAAAACTGTTTCAAAGGCATTTTTTTACAACCCTTCCTCCACAGTAAGGTAATGTTATTAAATAATCCAATCCATTCACAAAATGGCTCTCTGCATCTGCTCTGGTGTCTTCTGCACAAGGGTTATATTCTATCTTGTGACACAGTCTGACCACTCATGGTTGGTAAAAACCAAAAGACATACTACAGTAGGTTGAAAACAGTCCTTAAAGGAGATCTGCACCCTCTTTCCTAGGAACTGAACAAGTTACTTTGCATGGCAAAAAGAATTTTGCAGATAGGATTAAATTAGGGTTTCCAATGCGGAGACTCTTCTGTAGACAATCAAGGGCTTTAGAAGAGAGATGCAGAGGGTGAGAGTCATTGTGAACAGAAGAAAGAGACATGACTTGGGATCATAGACCAGGAGAACAGGCATCCTCTAGAAGTCTGGGAAGGCCAGAGATGCTATCTGATAGCCTCAAGAAGGAACTGACCATGCCATCACCTGGATTTTAAATCTGTGACAGCGATTTTTGGATCATTGGCTTCCAGAAATATAAGATAATTTATTTGCATTGTTTTAACCCATGAAGTAGCAGCAACAGGAAACTAGCAAAGATGACTGACAATCAAAACTAAGAAAAAGCTAAGATCCAATAAAGAGGTGATTTTTTTTTAACAGGCATGTCAAAGGCAAGAAGAAGGAAGCTGAAATATATTTGGTGTTCCATGATGAGTTAAGTGAATGGCTTATCTGTGTAAAGCATGCTTTGCTTGGTATAGCTATGTAAAGAATGGGGTTTGGGGATTATAGAGCCTGGCTCTTTGGTGGGACTCAGTTCAGCCATCGATCCTTCTCGGTGTCTTGGCACTTATGGGCATCACTGTTAAGTGCTGATTCTATGCAGTGTTGTTTAGAGAATAAAAATAATATACATAAAGCACTATGATAAAGTACTATTAGCATGACTGTTGGTAGTAGTACTATCACTACAGCAAAGTATGGCAGCTCTAGTGGTTTCCATGACTGAGATAAGGACTCTCCTGGGTTTTAAACAGTCCTTTTTTTCTCTGAACCATTGGTTTCTCCTTGTGGCCCATCAGTTGAAAACCTGGGCCCATTATAATTTCAACTGTTGGCCTTTATTCTCCACTTGGAAACAAAAGACCTTGAAGTATTTTTTCTTCCTCTACACCACACTCACAACTTGCAACAATAGATTTCACAGCTTGTTGTTTCAAGTGTGCTTAATTATAAACGGATGATGATATTTGTATGACCTTATACTTTTATGAGGTACTTGTTGCTAACCTTTGAGTCATCATAAGTGAGTCCCAGAAGGTCTCCCTCTCTTACGACAGATCAAGACATTTCATTTTTCTTGCTCTCAAGAAATAGGTAAGTTCAATGATGATTGTGTAGGGTGTCAAACTATTTAACTAGAAAAACCATCTTCTGATGTGGCAGAATATATTAGAATGCACAGAAGATATTCCAAAAAAGGCAGTTCATTTTGCAAATTAGATTGTTCCTCATTTCAGAATGATGAAGTGACTTTCCTTTGGAATAAAAGAAGACATCACTTAGAAGCGAAATGAACTTGGGGATGATATTAACTTCTAAATTAAAAATATTTGTGTATAATAATATTCTCTATGTGATGACTGTATAATTACACATGTAACCAAGTACTCAGTAAATATTTTCCTTCTTTCTTTCCTTAGTTTACATGTCTTTGACCATGTAATCATCTTTTTAAATTAAATTTAAATTCAATAATTTTTATATTTAAATTTTATAATTTTATTTTAGATTTTTGCTTTTAATTCTGTTTTCATCATTGTTTAGATACAATCTCAGAGTTTTTTTGGTTTTGTTTTGTTTTTTGGCTTGACTTAAGGTACAGATACAATCAGGTTTCTCATGTCCTATGTTTCAATAAACCAGTCAAGAAAATCTATGACAAAATGAATAAAAAGATACAATAGGCAAGTTATTGAAACAACCTAAGTACTCCACTACAGATGACTGAATTAAAAAGATGTGGTCCATACATACCTTGGAATCTCATTTGTCAATAAAAACAAAAATGAACTCCTGTCATTTGCAGTAACTTGGACAAGATTGGAGGGGATAATGAATGCTAAGGAAATTAACCAGAGAGAATGACAAATGCTAGATGATTTCACACATATGTGGAATAAAGAGAAGCAAAAACAAAGGAGGCGACAGAACCTAACTAAAACAAAACTAGAAATGACTGAGGATTGATGTTCCTCAAGGGGAGTGGAGATGGGAACAAGTAAGGAGGAAGCCCAGTGATACAGGATAAAGGGATGTGGGTGCTCTGGGATAGGTGGGTGGGATGTGGTGATAAACATCTGAGGTTTGAGTCTATTCCACATCGTTTATAATGATATAAACCAATAATGCTTAAATAAATGAATTAACAACATCAAAAATAACCAACATGTAGAATAATCATTTGTTCATCATGTAGAATCATCCTTTTTATAGAACAATGAAAGGTTATTTTGTATTTCCATAATGAGTGGATTCTCATAAATTTCTGTTAGTGTGAATAAATGAAAATTAGCTCATAATCACATACTCAACTTATCTCCTTAAAAAATAGTTTTTTAAGAACATAGCCAAGTACAGGAATACAAACTTATATGAGCCTTTCTCTTTTGGCTTATTTCTAATAGTGATTGACAGAGAAACATAAGTAATACCTTTAAAAATTATTTTAAAAATGCTTCTGCTTGTTCCTAGAATAGAATTTGAATTAAACTGAAAAAGGAAGCCTATTTCCTGTTGGAAATAAAATGGCATAAAGACAAAGTAGAAGGAACAAAAACATTTATATAATTTTATTCACAAGAAATTTAACTGTGGATGGGTCAGTCATGTACTTAATTGTACTTCATACTTAATTGACATTATTCTTCTCAAATGGGAGAAAAGATTTTCAAAGCCACACTCAAGGGTTCATATATCTCATTAATTCAAACTTCCCTAGTTGTTCAAGACTGATAGTACAAATGGGTTTCACATTTCACTGGACTTAATCTTTAATTTATCAACCTTAATATTGAATGTGAAACCATCAGCTACCATTTGTGGCATACTGACTTCATTTCAAAAACCACCTTATGAGAAATCCTGTGAAGTGGAATTTCCCAAGTTATGTAAGGGGCATAAATTACCCCAAGCATTTCCTCTTAATATTTTACAAAGGTAACTGGATTTTCCTGACTGGTTAACACTTGCCTACTTGGAAGAAATCTTATTAATATTATTAGTGCTTTCTTTGAGGTAAGCTTGGGATGTAATACCATGCTTGATTCAGGGGTGTCAGTGTTCTGCCTGCTATTAAATATTTTGAGCATCAGTCTGGTTGGGAAGAAGACATTTGTTGCTATGGACAATTATCTCCCAATATAATTTACTCCTACGTGGCTTCAAAGGTAGTGCTAAATAGCAACTATAAGCAAATAATGCAAAAATGTAGATTTTTTTTTACCTAAAGTATAAAACCACAATAAAGTTATAATGAAAAAGTATTTTTAGCAAGCCAGAAGTCCTCCTTTTCTGGATATATAAAATAAAAGGGTTAGAATAATCATAACTCCAAATTTCTATGATCCCACTAGGAGTAAGTTAAAGCAAAAGTGAGAGTGTTGAATAAAAAGAAACTTAACCATACTTTTAAATGATGGATTTCTTGGAAATCAGGTAGCCCTTTCAAAACCTGGCAAAGAAACCTGAAGTTAATAAACACATTTAATCTACGTTTACATGGTGTTCCAGACAGAGTCATACAATGAAAAAAAAAAATCATGAAGTCACTTTGTTTTATTAAACCCGGAAAAGGTGGGTTACATGAAAAATGATCACAGTCATTGTTTTCCTTCTGCAATCTGAACCCTTAGTACACTGATGTTTATGAGTCTGAGCTAGAACTTTTAAGGCAGATTTTCTTAGTTATTCCAGGCACACAAATATCTGTATCTTTTTTTATGTATTATTATAGTATAATTATTTTCTGAACATCTTGTGAGCGTTGTTAATACACACCAGTTTCTTTTCCTTTTTTTCTTTTTTTTTTTTTCCCTGACTCTAGCTTCAGAAACAGAAGGAAAACAAAGCTGGTAAAGATGAGAAAAGGTGAGAAATCAACGGGGGGAAGAAAGCCACAACGATGTGTCTGTGGCCCTCGTGGCAGAACTACTAACACAAGAGAGGAGAGGAGTTGGACCCACCAGATGGGGAAGTCTGTCTCCAGCAGGGAACACCTTCACCACCAGCGGCTGGGAGTCGGACCAAACCAGGATATCAGAACTATATGGCACAGAACACAGAACAGGTAACACGTGACAGACACCGGAAAGGATCCTGAAGAAGCACTCCACAGATTTACCCTAAAACAAGTTCTTGATGTTCTTGGCCTGATTTTCCATCTGTTAACTCCTGGAGTCTGAGCAGCCTCATCTGTTGCTGTCCAGGAGTGCAAGTTCGCACCCAGGAAGAAAGAACATAGTTCCAGAAAAGGAAAAGACCAACGGGCCAAACATGGACAACAGCGGGAAGAGGGGATGAGGAATAATATAACCATACAACCATACAAATGTGATCAATATTATATGAAAATTACAAAGTAAAAATTTAAAAGAGAAAAGGTGAGAGAGGAGGAAATAAAGAAAAGACAAAGAACTTAACTGTGAGCCTTAAAAAAAAAAAATCTACTTAATATATCTGCTGTAAAACAAAAAAGATGGCAAAGATATTGTACCCATTTTCTAAAAAAATGGAAAAATATGTATTTCTTCTTTACCAATTAAATATACATATATTCATTTTCCTCAATATGTTTTTTTATCTTTGAAATAATGATATTTTTAGAGAGACCTTTGAAGGTTAATCATGTCAACTTTTATACAGAGTTAAATCCTATGATTGCAACCCCCCCTACGCGCACACACACACACACACACACACACACACACACACACACACCAAAGTTTGATATGTTAAATCTTGACAGGACAGTCAAAATAGTAAGTTTAAAAAAGACTTCCATTTTCTTTCCATTTACTAGGATGTGATGAATGACAAATCGCCAATATGTTGCCTTGGTCAAGTACCCTTCTCTTACACACCTGGTGAAAGGTCAGATTCATTTTAAGTTGAGCAACAGCAACTACCTGGAGCTTTGTCTCCTGAACAAAAGTCCCGAGGATCTAAGACTGAAAGAGAAACAAAGGGAAATGCCTAGTGTGTCTACAAAATATCCCAGGGGATTATCTTTTAAAAAAAAGTCTGTTCTCCTCAAAGTCCGTCTTTCTAAGTTTGAAATGGGCAGTAGAAAGAGGAACAAAAACCAAACTTAACTCATTCCCTTTCCTGCCCCATCTGGGACTGTTTTGAGTCATCATATGTGTAGGGTGGTGTATTCCATGGCAGGAGGAGAATTCTGGAGCTTAGAGAAAACTCCCTCTCACATACTTTAAGGATGTGATTATCCTGTTGGCTTTGTTTTCAACTACAGCAAAGGACAATGAAGAATTTGTTGTTTCTCCTTAAAATCAGGTGGCTCCAGATCACCAATCAGGAAATATGATATAAGGATATAAGGGTAGTCAAGGTCTGTGTTTATATAGACTTTGTAGGTTTCCCTACAAGCTTAGAGGAAGCTGCTCCCATTGAAGGTTAGAAAAATTCATGGGGTGATCTCTGAGGGAATTTTAACTTTGCTTTTTCCTTCCTTTCTTTCTCCCTTCCTCCTCTCCTCCTAAGTGCAATGCATGCAAGAGAGTCATAGCAGCAGTAGCACATTGAGCTGAGTAACACATTAAGTGGTAAAGAAACAATACTTTAACAAGTTCTACTAACATAAATACACACAAATATATAAAACATATATGGACATTTGTGTATATGTGCTCTTATACATATTATGCCTCTGAAGGCAAGGCCTCTCCAAGATCTAGAACAGGTCTTGCCATAGCATGTCCTTTACCCATGTGAGTTATTTCTGGCTGAGGCCCTGCAGGCTGGTAAGAAATGTTTACCACTCTCTTATCTCCCTGGAAAGATAAAAATTGAGGGTTTTACCTGGAATCAGAATTTTAGCAGAAATAAGCACTCTATCAGAGAAGCTTTTACAGAAATAACCTTTCTAGTTATGTGGCAGGGCAAATATCTAATTACAGGGCATCTGGTCTTTGTCATATGAGTCACCCTCTCCTCTCTCCTGAAAGCTCTGGCCTCTAGCTCATTCCTTACTTTAAGATATATATATCAACCTTTTTCTTCACTGACCTTGGGATACATGCCTGCGGATTCCTGGATGTGTGTAATTAAATTTGTTCCCCCCCCTACTAATCTGTCTGGTGTTAATTCAATTATTTGACAAACCTAAGAAGAGCCCAAAGGGTTCTTTCCTCTCTTCCTGACACATATACATTCACATATATAATGAATACATACTAGCTCACCTACTTGTTCCATAAAACTATAGAGATGTTTTTTCTACCTTACTGTTCTCTTGGATAAGAATAGTAGCCTCCCTTTACATTGCATTTCTCAGGTAAAGAGAATGTGTGGGGCAATTCAGAGGGAAAACAAAGCTTGTGAATTCCATTAGGCAGGTTCAGCTAGAAACTGTTCCCTCCAGTAGGCTAACCTAGGACTTCCCTAATTGATTAGATCTGAAAAGAAGTGAATCTGAAACTTCCCAATGAGTGGGTGTAGTGTTTTAAAAAGATGGAATTAGTTCAAGATGTTATGAAAATGTAAGTTAATATTTAACTAAGAAACTAAGCAAAAGCTTTATTAAGCTAAAAAACAAACAAAAAATACACAGCAAGTTTCCTGAATGGAAAGAAAATCCTAATAGACATTTAGAGAAGAGAAAAGGAATATTACTTTTTTAAAAGCTAATTTTAGAAGTAGATGAACTAAAAATGTGTATTCAGGGATTTGAATTCCCTTGTTTTTCATCTCAAATTGCTGTTTCTCTACAGAGTTTGTGCTGAATCAAAAGATTTTGTACTTTTTCCTGTCCTACAATTATGTCTGTTACTTTGACCCTGTTATTTCCAGTTTTGTCAGGAGCACGTGGGAGTATGTTTTGATTGTGGGAGCAGAGTGTGAATTCAACCAGTCAATTTCTGGGTTTGTTAGACTAAATCTTAGAAGTTTGAAAAGTCTATAGAGTTTTATAAGGAATTCTTGGAATTATCAGAAAGTCTCTATCTATGTTTTCATTTCCTAAATTCCATCAAGATGTGATTAGACAGAAAGAAGATATAGAGATAAAAGGAAATTCCCCCTTCTGCCTGTGAGAATTTTCCACTAGCTATGCAAATGTCTCCCCATCCAGTGACATCATTTCTAACTCAGACTCCCAAGGAGCTGGAACACCTGTAGATATTCTTCATTTGAACTTTGAGACTAACAGTGAGAGTCTGAGAAACCATTTCGAACAATGGTGAAGGCTCACAAACTGTGTTAGTAAGACATCCAGACACTAAGTGGTCCAGAGGCTTTGGGTTTGTCACTGATGCCACATGGAGGTGGAAGCAACTGTGAAGGCAAGGCTATACAGGTGGATGAAAAGATCCTGGAACCAAAAAGGGCTGGGTCAAGAGAAGGTTCTTAGAAAGGAACACTCTTACACTGCTGGTAGAAATGTAAACTAGTCCAGCCACTATGGAAAGCAGTGTGGAGGACCCTCAAACTAATGAAAATGGAACTACCATTTGACCCAGCAATCACTCTTCTGGGAATCTACCCAAAGGAGACCTCAATGCTTGTACAAAGGGACACCTGTGGTAGGATGTTACTGCAGCACTATTTATAATTGCAAGGACATGGAAACAACCCAAATGTCCCAAAACAGATGACTGGATGAATAAGATGTGGTACATATACACAATGGAATATTACTCATCAATTAAAAATGACAAATTTGACAGTTTTATGAGAACATAGATGTATTTAGAAGAAATCATATTAGCAGAAACAAGTCAGAAAGAAAAAGACAGAAGCCATATGGTTTCACTAATATATGGGATATAGGAAAAATAAACAAAAAGCCATGAGGAAAAGTTAAAACAAGGTAACAACCAAATTGAAGTAAACAACTCGGGGCTGAGGGTGGGGTGCGGGAGAGGGTAGGAGCAGTCAGGGAGGGAAGGTGGTGGGTGAATCCTGGGGATTACAAAGATGTGAAATTTATATATAAATAAATTATCTAATATAAGAAAAGACAAGAAATTATTAAAAATCAGTTAATACAAAAACTTGCCTGAGGGGGGCAAAAAAAAAAAGGAAGTTTTTCAGACCAGTGCACACTTCATTGAGAAGATTTCTGTTGACAGCATTAAAAATGACACTGAAGAATACTACCTACAAGATTATTCTGAGCAATATGGAAAAATTGAGATGATTGAAATCTAGTTATGGTGGAAATGGCAAAAAGAGAAGCTTTGCTTTTGTAATCTTCGATGACCATGATTCTGTAGACAGGACTGTCATTTAGAAATACATACTGTGAATGGCCAAAGATTGCAAAGTAAGGAAAGTTCTGTTTAAGCACAAGATGGTCTGTGTTTCATCCAGCCAAAGAAGTCAAAATGTTAAGGAAAATTGTGATGGTGGGTGTGGAAATGGTTTTGGTGGGGGTGACAATTTTGGTGATGAAGGAAACTTCAGTAGTTGAGGTGGCTTTGGTGGCAGCTGTGGTAGTAGTGGATATGAGGCAGTGTGGATGACTATAATAGATTTGGCAATGATAGAAGCAGTTTTGGAGTTTGTGAGAGCTACAGTGATTTTGGCAATTACAACAACCAGACTATAAGTCTTGGACCTATGAAAGGAGAAAACTTTGAAGGCAGATGATCTGACATCTGTCTTGCCGGAGGTCAATAATTTGCCAAATCATGAAACCAAGGTGGCTGTAGTGATTCCATCAGTAGCAGTGGCTATGGCTGTGAAAGAAGGTTTTAATTAAATGCCAGGAAACAAAGCTTTGCAGGAAAGGAGAGCCAGAGAGGTGACAGGACGCTGCAGGTTACAACAGATTTGCGTGCTCAGCCAAGCACGGGGATGACAGGGCCTACGTGCCACAATGAAAACATATTTAAGACAATTTCGTGTATATGGGCAAAAACTGGAGGCCTGCAGTTGTGACTAATTGTGCAGCAGATTATTTTAGTTTCTGTTCAGTTGGATTTTTTGGCATGCATGCTGTTGATTACAAAACGTTCTTGTCTGAGCATGATACTGAATAAATATGTTTTTCTGGGGTGGAAAAGAATTCTGAAGAGTCTCTAACTCTTTAAGTTCTAAGAGAGCTCTTTAAGTTCTATAAAGGTTATAGAGGTTTGAAGAGCCTATATTTTGTATAAATCAAGTTAGTTAAATCTGCTGTTGTTATGGTGTTGGCTTTCCCTTGACAGGAACAGGTACGAGGATTTAGTTCAAGAAATCGAAAGTAGAACTACCGAACATTTGAAAGAAAACAACTCATCTATTAGTCTTCAAAGGATCTGTGCTGGGAAACTGCCCTCTGTCTGCTCCCTGAAGTAGTGCACTTGATGCGACAGAAACCCTCAGGGTTTTGCTGGTTTTTTAAATAATATAGAAATAAGAAAACAGAACCTTCTTCAGCCTCCAAGGTGGGGAGAATTGTGACCTCAAAATGTCTGTCTTGCTGGTGTTGTGAGCAATACTGTCCAGAAAATTGAGATTTCACCAAAATTGTTCACCTGGAACATAAGATTTGATCATGTACTTTGTGGTGCAATATGAGGGACTGAGATGTTACCTTTGTCACTGAATTTCTCTTCCAAATTCCCTACATCTGTTTTTGAAACTGGGTGGCTCTAACCCCCCCCCCTCCAGGTTGTAGCATTTAACAAGGTACTCTGCTCCCATTGGCTGGTGGCAGTTTAGAAAGGAGTCGGGGAGAAGCTGCGGGAGAGAAAAGTTGGAGGAGCAGCGTCCGGGAGAAGCCATGGGGGGAAGAGAGAGAGAGAAGATGGAGGAGCAGCATCCCGGGGAGAAGCCGCGAGAGAGAAAAGTTGGAGGAGCGGCGTCCGGGAGAAGCCACGAGGGGGAGAGAGAGAGAAGTTGGAGGAGCGGCGTCCGGAGGAGCGGTGTCCGGAGGAGCGGCGTCCGGGTAGCGGCCAGAAGTGGGAGTTGGAGGAGAAAGCCCCCTGGAAGAGTGAGCTGGAGGGGACGAGGAGCCATGGCGGCCGGCAGAAGTGTGGCCAGCGTGGAGAGTGTGGCATTGTAGCAAGGTGCTGTGGAGAGCTGGTACCTAGAGACGGCCAGCAATTTGGAAAACTGATTTCTTCATCAGCCACCGTGGAAGAAGCTTGAAGCACGTGGGAGAAGTCGAGCAGCGTGGGACACCGAGGGAAAAGAAAGGAAAGAGGAGACGCCGGTGAAAGGACTGGACTTTGCCAAAGTGCCTTCCTCTGAGGTTCAGAGGGGCAAAGGATTCGTCATTGGACTGTGCACTGTGCCTTGGGGACCTTTGGGTCTGAGAATGGTGACTGGGGTAAGATAACTGCCACGTGCGGCTTTCACGACGTTTTGTTCTCCCTGTTCAGCTCCCTTGTTAATAAAACCCTG
>PVHY01011477.1:0-48065 GCA_004024945.1 Uropsilus gracilis
ATGTTAATTGCATAAACTCATAAAATGCTGATTGCCAAGAACACTATAAATATCCATAAAAATCTCAAATAAATCGCAGCAGATTCACCACCCCTTGAGTGTGTGCGTCTGTTCGCCATTTTCGCCGGCCCTGTGTCTTTCCTGCCCAGCTGAGCCCTGGTCCTCCGGCCTGCGCCTTCGCCCGGCCGGTCCGTAGCACACAACCTTTCAGGGAAGGACATTCAATAACAAATGGGATCTAGATTAAATGAGTTAAAAAATGTAATAACTTTAAATAACAAAATGCTTACGTTTTCTTTAAAAGAATTATTTTCTTTCATGCAAAAATATTTATCCATGAAACAATGTGATGTCTGGTTTTTGCTTCTAATCAATTCATGTACAGTTGGCGTGACTGGTCTACATGAACGAAAACTGACTGGGAGTTAAAATTGGTTGAAGGGAGATATAACTATGTGATGATTACTATACTAATTCTAGTTTTGCATGTTTTCCATCAAAATATTTTCCATTGTAAAAAATTAAAAATTTTCACAGAATAGTCACCCTTAGATGCGTTTAATTCTTGTAGACATCATGCTCTCCTCAAAAAGTATCCCCAAGTTCATAGCAACAGTACAGTCCTATTTTCTTCTTTTGCAAAATACCAGGGGTTACTGAGTGCAATTACATCAGAAAGACAGAAGCACTCCAGCACTCCCAAATGTACTTTTTTGGGTTTTTTTTCTAGAGTTGATCTTAGCCACAAGGCTGTTTCCAAGTGTCATATTCATTTTCTAAACCAGGTCAACTAGTACAAATTACATTAAAATGAAGGAAATATCATTACTGACAGAAACACTATTTCAGATATTGGTAGAGGATGAGAGAGATGGACATGGTTCACTCACTGCTTAACTATTTCTGAGGGGATTATAGCATGCTATAATTCTGGTTTCAAAGCCAGACTTCCAGGTTGAATTACAGCTTCCCCTCTCATTATGTGACATGGAGATAGTTGTGAAACTTTTGTCTCATTTTTCCTCAGCATTATCATCATGTTGTGGATTCACTATTAAGACAATATATATAAAGCATTTTGAATGGAAGTAGTTCTTGCATTCATGGAGTTTAATGGAGGAGAAAATTTCAGAAGGAGATATCACAAGACCAGAAATTGGAGGTGGGTGGAATGATAATGAACACCACCATCACAGAAGTAGCTATAGAAATGGTAGATACTTGGACATGAACAGGAAGAGGGGATGTGGAATTTGCCAACCATGACCAGGCCTGCTAAGAAAGACACCTGAAGGCCTGGACCGATGGGGAAATGCAGTTTGAGGACCATTACAATGCATCATAGGTCTTTTAAAATCAACCAAGTAGCCATGATATGGAAACAACCCAAATGTCCCAAACCGATGAATTATTGAAAAAGATGTGGTCTATTTACACAATGGAATATTATTCTGCAAACAAAACCAACAAATATGGTGCATTTATGATAACATGGATGGACCTGGAGGGAATTATATTAGCAGAAATAAGTCAAAAGAAACCACCTAGATGGGATACAGGAACAACAAACAAAAAACCAAGAAAAAGTCTAAATAAGCTGGCAACAGAACTGGGACCAACAGCTAGAGAGGGGGAGTAAGAAATCAGGGACGGGGGGAGCACAAAGAGGATGAAGTTTCACAGGTGATAAGGTGGCAGGAGAACCCCAGAGATTGCAATGATGTCATATATATATGTATACACATATATACACACACATATATATATACATATATACACACATATATACACATCTACATAAGTATGTAAACAACAAAATGATCAATAAAAAAAATCAAATACAACCAACCTAGTCACACCCTCAACATAATTAATTTTTTTCAACATAATTTAACAACATATAACAAATTCCATGAAGGTACAAACCCTTCCCCAAAGCCTCTATCAGTATAACATGTGCTCTGGCAAGAAGCTGCTTGCCTTCCCGCCCTTGTCCCTTACGGGGTCTGCCCTTATGCCTGTGCACGTGTCCTTTCATTGCCTTTCAAAAATAACAAAACTGTCCTTTTCTTTCCGACTGGTTTCTGCCAGTATGATTTCTTCTAGGTACATCCGTGTTATCAAAAATTCATCAAATTTGCCATTTTCACTTGAGTAATATTTCATTGTGTATGTAGACCACATCTTTTCCATCCAATCTATATGGAATGTAGAAAAACAAACAAAAGGAGGAAACGTTAAAACAAGCTAACAGGCCGGGCACGGTGGCTCGTGCCTGTAAGCTTCAGCCTATGAAGCGGCCGGGGCAAGGGATAGCGGTTCGAGTCCCACCTGGGGCCCATAGCGAGATCTAGTTCCAAAAAAAATAGCTGAATGTGGTGGCGCATGCCTGTAATCCCAGCTACCTGGGAAGCTGAGGCTGGGGATTGCTGGAGTCTGTGGTACCCCGGGCAATGAGAGCCTGCATTCCACGGGCAAAAATAGTGAGACCTAGTCTCAAAAAAAAAAAAAACCAAACAAACAAACAAACAAAAAACCCAAAAACAAAACAAAAACAAAACCAAGCTAACAGCCAAACTAAAGTACACAACTAGGGCGGGGCAGCAGGTAGGAACAGTGGGGGAGGTGGTGGGTGACCCCTGGGGGTTACAATGCTGTGAAGTTTAAATATATAATTTAAAAACATAACAAAACTGCCTTTATGGGAACAAACATTTCTGCCTCCTATGGAAACTGGCCCTGGTCCCCGAAAGGGGAACGCTGGTGAGAATGTTCTCAGAGGAGTCCCAAGCACCCTTTGTCCAAACCTACAGGCTCTCCAGAATGACCCAGCACTTTCAGTAACAGAGATGCTGTGAGACATCAATCCTGAAAGGTGAAAGTGGGAAAATGGCTAAAGCACCTGTTAGGAAGCAAATAGTAATGTCCTTGGCTCTGCTCTCAGGGAACTGGGGTCTGGGGTAGAGGCTCCTGATAAGACTGATATGCATGCTGGGATGAGAGCTGTGGCTTGAAAGTGATCTGAAACTATCTGTCCTGGGGGAGGTTTTTTTTGGTTTCACTCTCATCTGGGACATCTGGATGGGAATTTTGTGCAGGCTCTAGGCCTTCTCCTTTGTGCGTGCATCTATCTAGGCTATATTAAAGAAGTGCGAAGCAGACATATCTTTAGAAAGCACCTATGTAATATTTACGACTGTGCAAACCTCTGGTTTTGCTTTCCCAGCTTAAGAATAGACATTTGCTGTTAAATGCCACGTGTAGGCATGGCCAGCTCTGAGGGTAGAGGGAAAGGTGACTGGCATTCATCTGAGGTGTAGTAAGGAACCGCCATGGGATTTGTGGCTCTGGACTGTAACCGTTTTCTGCCATCTAGTGGATTCTTCAAAGAATAGAGCATGTTTCAATTTAAAAAAAAAAAAAAATCAACCTTAACACAAAGCTTTGACTTCTAAGCATTCTGATTCTGCTGTAGGGAAAATGCTTTTGTGTTACTGAAACTGCTTTCCACAAATGGTGCTTCAAATGTACTCTTCCATTTAATTGATTTGCTGAAAAATTTTATATATTTTCATATTTTATTTTTATAGATAAGTTTTATATATTTACTTTTATATTTTATGTATTTTATTTTATATTTTATTTTACATATTTTATTAAAATTTCATCGTGTCCTGTGACTTCTTTTAATATTTCTGAAAATGTGGCCACTGGCAAAATATAAATCCAAACATGTTCCATTTCAAAATGTGCGCACACTTCTAAACCGAGAGAGAGAGAGAGAGAGAGAGAGAGAGAGAGAGAGAGAGAGAGAGAGAGAGAGATGTCTTCACATTTGGCTCTTTAAAAAATTTCTCCTGAACAGTGCTAGAGGCAAAATGTCCAAAGTGAAGAGCACGAATTTAAGAGTCAAGCCTCCTGACTTAAAATTAGGACTCTCCTCTGGACTATGGCGAACTTAATATTTGTGCCTCAGTTTCCCTGCTGGAAGATAGTACCTATCTCATATGGGCGCTGGAGGGCTTAAACTTTACAAAGCACTTGGTGTTAAATGTCTTTATCAACTTACACTTGTATTAGTGTTTACAAGTGTATCATTATTTAACTTAAGAAATTCAGAAGTGACTTGTACCAAGACTCAATTCAATTTAACAAGTCAACCAACATTTATTTAGTTTTATGTTATAGTCAAAATTTTGCTGATCCAAAATTGGACATTGCCTTTTTTTTAAAATTAACTTTAATTCAAAGCAAATATAATGAATGTGAGTCTGAATTTAATCATAAAGTGTAGAGGAGGATGTTTCCAGTTGGAGAATTTGACTTGTGAGCTGTAATTAAATAATGGATAAGTTCTTATGGTAACTAAATTGTATTAGTGAAGGGGGTAGGGGTGACTCCCTTAGTAATACAGTCTTTTCAGCAAAGGAACCCCCTTGGAAAAACATCTAGGACTTATTTATTTTTGGAGCAATGAGTAATAAGATCTGGCTGAAAGTTTTCTTTATTCTTTAACCCAACGCTCATTTGATCAGCTAATTTGTACCAGGTTCTGTTTTAGGTAGTAAGTATATAATGTCGTGAGTACAGCAAAGACTCCATCCTCAAGGTAGATATTGCAGTTATCCAATAAATGACAAGATAGACTGGGAAGAGAGAGTGGGGCTAGATTTTGGAGGGTACCCAGTGGAGAGCCAACAAAAGCTGTTGAGAAAGGGGGAACATAACCAGGAGCTATTTCAGAAATATTTGTATGGTAGAGGAAGTGTGTTAGACAGAAAGTTGCAGCCATAGAGGTATAGGAACAAATTTCAATATTAGGCAATCTAGAGTCTAGGTGAGAGGCAGTGATGACTTGAACCATGGCACTGAAAAGGAGAAAAGAGACTTAAAAGATATTCAGCAGTTGGTGTAGGGCTTGGGATTAGTAGAATCTAGAAGGCATGTGGGAGATGATGGGAAAGGATCACTCCAGGCTTGCTGCAGAAAGGAGTCTGTCCTCTTCAGAGTTAAACAGATAATCTTTTTCTCTAAAAAGCAGCACTAATTTTTTATTAGTAAATATTTTATTTATAAATTCAGATCATTGTATTCCCTAGGGATCACCCATCACCTTCCCTCCATTACCGATCCTACTCCCCCCCCACCCCAGTTGTGTACTTTAATTCGGTTGCTAACTTGTTGTGACTTTTTCTCCTGACTTTTTCTCGTTTTTCCTATATCCCATATACTAGTGAAATCATTTGGTTTCTTTTTCTTTCTACTTGTTTCTGCTAATATGATTTCTTCTAGGTACATTCATGTTATCTCAAATTCACCAAATTTGTCACTTTTAATTGATGAGCAATATTTCATTGTGTGCGCGCGCGCGCGTGTGTGTATGTGTGTGTGTGTGTGTGTGTGTGTGTGTGTGTATACACCACATCTTTTTCATCCATTCATCTGCTTTGGGACAACTGGGTGGTTTCCATGTCCTTGCAATTATAAATAGTGCTGCAACAAACATCTGAGTACAGGTGTCCCTCTGCATAAGTATTGAGGTCTCCCTTGGGTAGATTCCCAGAAGAGCCATTTCTGGGTCAAATGGTAGCTCCATTTTCATTAGTTTGAGGGCCCTCCACACTCCTTTCCATAGTGACTGGACCAGTTTACATTCCCACCAGCAGTGTAACAGTGTCCTAAAAGGCAGCAATCATTAATGAAGCTATCTGATCCTAGGCTTTGGGTGGGGAGAGTCTTTTGATTACTATTTTTATTTTCCTGCTATGATAGGATTGTTCAGATTTTCTATTTCTTCCTGACTCAATGATAGGATGCTAAATGTTTTTAAGAAGATACAATGGAATAAGAAAATGCTTTTCAATCAATAGTGTGGGAAAATGGAAAGTCAGGTACAGAGCATGTGATTGGACTAATATCACCTGTAAAAATTATTGCAGAATGACTAAAGATCAATTTAAGACCTGAAACCATGAAAAACATTAAATAGGTAATGGTTCTTGATATTAGCCTAAGAGATGTCTTTGGGATTTTGACTTCAATGGCAAGGGCAAACAGAAGTAAAACAAGCAAATGGGTCTTCATGAAACTAAAAAACTTCTGCAAAATGAAGAAAATTATGATTAAAGTATAAAGGTTTCCTATTCAATGGGAGATGATATTTGAAAATTATAGATCTAACAAGAAGATAATTTCCAAATTATATAAAGAACTCATGCATTTAGAAAACCAAACAACTACATTAAAATGAACAGAGGATTTTGATAGATTCTTTAAAGGAAACATAAAATATAGAAAGATGAAAATATGTGCATTATCTTATTATATATTATAGTATATATTATATTATATATTATATAGAAAGATGAAAATATGTGAGTTATCTTATTGGGGCAATGGAAATCAAAACAAAAATGATAGACCATTTTTGGTATACCAGTGAGAATGGCAATGATCAAAAAGGAAAAAAGAAAAATAAACAAGTTGATACAGAGAGAATTCCCTGCTGGTGGGAATGGAAAGTGGTACAGTCATTATGGAAAGCAATATTGAGATTCTTTAAAAATAAAAAGTGAAAATATAATACAGTTATCCCACTTCTGGATATTTTCCTGAAGAATATGAAATCATAAGCTCCCTTATGCTTACAGTATTATTTGCAATAGCCATGGATTAGATACAACTTTCATCAACTGATGTTTGGACAAAGAAGATGCAGTGCATTTAAAAATGGCACTAATGCTACAAGCTAAAAAATGTGAAATCCTGCCATTTGCAACATTAATGGACTTAGGTGTGCTATACTCAGTGAAATAGTGAGAGGACAAATACTGTATGGTTTCACTCATTTGTAGAGGATAAAGAAACAAAATGAATAAATAAATAAAAACAAGAAAAAACAAATTTTTGGAGTGAAGAACAAAATTGAGGTCATGAAAAAGAAATGGGGTGCAAGGGTTGGTAAATTAGATGAATGGGACAATTGTAAGATAAAGGATGGAAACTGGGCTTTCAGTGATGTCCATAATGTAGTATATAAAGATTGTTTATAGTCTTATAAAAGGATAGAACCTTATACTTATATAAGAATTATATATTGATATAATATATAAATATATAATTATATAATATTTATATATTATAAATATAATTATATTTATATGTATAAGACTATATTCCTGAAATTTATATAATGTTATAAACCAATGTCACTTCAATCATTTAAAAAATATTATAAGATTGTTGTGAAAAATAAAGTCAATTACTTTCAACATTACCTGAGACATGCTGAATGCTGAAAGCTCAACCTACATTCCCTCCATGTTGATGTGTTTGAAAAAGTTGTTCTCACCTTAGGTTGACAATTGCAATGAATATAATAATTTGAGAGCTTTCAAAAATTATCCTTAGAAATGCAATACAAGTTAAAGAACTTATTCTGCATTTCAGAATGAAAGTAGTCATCAGTTTGCTGTTATTCTTCTCAAATTGGTAAAGGCCTCATTTCTTTCTTTTTTATTGATTACACACACATATATTTTTTGCATCATTGTATAAATACCCGAGATTGTCCCACCATCTTGACACAAATCCTCATTTTTTAAATGAGGGATAAAAAGATTTTATGAAGCACCCAAGAATGAGAATTAAACTGTTTCAATGTCCATACTGTTTTACTTCCCCCCTACCTCAGGATCCGTCTGAACATTTTCTAGTTCTAGATGTTATTACCCCATCCTCACACACTACATAGAGAGTTTAATATTGAGATATTAGGCTGTAGATGTGAGTGCTGGTTAAGGACGAGGACATGTCATCCAAAGTAATTATGTGAATAGACTGAATCTATGTTCAGAGGGAATGAATACACATTAAAGGAAGAGAGCACTGAACAGAAGAGGTAAAGTTGTCAAGAAAAAGTGAAGCTTAATAAGGAGGAACAGAGAAATGCTGTACCCAGGAGGGCTCAGGCAGCCCATGAATGCTGTTATGTTGTGATAAGAGAATTCAGGGTGTCCAATGTTACACATGATCAGTAACAGGTTAAAGTAAAATTATCTCCTCCTCTTGATAGACACAGAGAATGTGTTTTGCAGTTAAGTGAAGTAACTCCAATGACATTCCTGTCTGTTAATTCTTGATAGAAAACTTGTGGGACAAATTGACACCAAACTTGGCAGGAGAGCCTGGCATGGACTAATTTCACATAAAAGCTGTGCACTGCAGGCAAAATCAACTTTGGAGACCAAAGAGAAAACTTTGAATATATTCAGTTGTTCTCCAGAGCTCCTGAAAATTGTCTCAAGACACCCATGTGAACGTTGGTTGAGGGAGGCAACCGTTACAGATCAGTAGTTCATTAACAGAGAAAACAAGGATATAGAGTTGAAAAATTCAAAACAGGTGCTCAAAATTGCAGGCACTGTCTTGCAACCTGGCTGCATTCTGCACAGCATGCTGTAACATATGATCAAGGCGAGTAGCTAAAGGACTTACATGTTTAATCATGGTTATTGACAACTGACATAGGGAAAATGTTATCACAACAGTAAGTTTCACAGCCAGAGCTTAATTCAGTAGAATTTATTATCTACCAAGTGCTAGACATTTTGCTAAGCCCATAAAAGTTGAATAAACACATTATCTAGGGGTGGATCAGGGGTGGAAAGGAAGGTGAATGTAATTGATATTAACGTTGTAATAAAAGGTTGATAGGAGCAATTTGCATGTCATGTGCTTCGTTGAGTATTCTAGCGGTCTTTTGAAGTTTATAGTTCCCAGGTTATATATTGGAAAATGAGCCTCAGTGATTTTTTTTACCTACCAAAGATCACACACCAGATGGGATCTGAACCCGGTTTTTCTAACTCCAAAAAAAATCTAGTTTTAATTAGATCACCTATTCCTAGCTGTACTATAAATCAAATTGTTTAAATACATCACAGAAATTCAAAAGACGTTGTTGAAGGATGATCAAATTTTTATAAGGGGCAATAGTGAAGATTTCACATATGAGGTGACTTTCCCCTGGGCTTCAGAGGTTGATTAAAATTTGGACAGGAAATGAAAGGAGAATCTTAGGCACTGAAAAATGACAGGGAAAGATATTCAGGTGGGATAAAATAATCTCATAAGGGAAAATGTGAATGTTGTAACTTTTAGTACATAGTATAAAGAGCTGGTGAGCAGGAAGAATCAAAACTTTAAAACAAACAGCTTTATTGAGATACATTTTACGTGTCATATACTTTATTCATTTCAAGTATACAATTCAATGATTTTGCTAAGTGGCACAAACTAGTTTTTAAAAATTTCATTCTTTTCAATAAACTTTCTTCATGCCCACATATAATTAATCTCCATCCTCATTAATTTCCAGTTTTGGGGGTTTATAGCACTGTAATAAATGTGTTCTAGTGTGTAGTTATCCAATAATTTCTCCAGTAGAAGTTCTCATAAATTGGAATTTCTTGGTCAAAGTGTGTAAAATTAAGATTTCATATACATTCTCAGATGCCTTCCAGAAATACTTTTCTCTCCATAGAAGTTTATGAAAGTAATGAACCAACTATATTGAGAATAAAAAAATTTCATAAAGGAGAACATTTAGTATCATTAGTATTTTAGAGGATGTGTTTCAAGATTGCAATGGGTTTCTCCTGATAAGATCTTCTTGTGGGAATTTTGTTTTTAATTAAAAGGCTTTTTTCATAAAAATTATATGTAGGATGTGCAACATGCTATTTTGTTTGACATGATTGCTATGATCAGATCTTAAAAGAACCAGGGATAGTCAACAAAAGTAACATTAATGACTACTTCAGACACCAAAGAAAATTGAAGATTGTTGACTTCAGTGAGACCAGAGGTATCTGTTCTCTGGTGACATCTGAGAGAGTCATTTCCCTTGCGAGCAGGCGATGTACTCCAAATTGTAGTTCTCAAGGCCAAATTTTTGTCAATTTTTGTTCATTTTTGGGGTGGGGTTAGAATTCCTTGTAATTTTGGAAAATGTTTACTATGTAGGGAAGGAGTTTAAAATTTGATTTTCTATTTCCAGGGCCATTGATATATTAAAATAACTTTTTTTTATCTCATTTTTCTCTATACACCCTCACTCATTTTCTGTTTAGGAGATTGACATTCTAAGACAAATTGCTCCGTAAATGATACTACAGAGACCAACCAGAATGGATTATCACTTGTAAAAGGAAAGAATAACCTTTGGAAGTCGTTGTGCTTCCATAAATACCAAACTTTATTTTTATTTGTTTGTGTGGTGGGAATAGCATTTAATTTCACTGTTTGAGTCATTAAATGACGGTCTGCTGAGCTCATTAATGTTTCTCATTCAGAGGACTCTTTATAGATATTTCTCCATAAGTTTATTACCATTCATGGGAAAATATTTGACCCAAATACTTTTTTGTTCCTCTGTGACATGGTTCCTAATTCTATCACAGTGCACTGCTCTCTTTCTCAGCCACAAGATACGCAATCCAGGCATTGCAAATACACATAAATCCTGTTGTTTCTTTTATGGACTCAAATGGAAACATAAACTTCTTGCTTCTTTTCCCTCCTTTCTGATTCCCAAGTTGAGAAATATCTCCCTCATCCCCTTATTCATCATGGCATCTGATCCTAAAATTAGTAATCTGGGAAAATTCAGAATGGTTAGAATTCTGTGAAAGAATCTTTGTAATTCTCACTGGATGACTCATGAGTAAGTACTAGCTGCAAAGTCCCTGGATAACTGAGTGGATAATCCATTTCTCCTATTCTTTGAGTTGGGTGGTTCAAGGGGAGATGGTGTTCTTGCTACTTGGTGTGTCTCTTGGCATAACGAAATCCAGATACAGTAATTTCTGAGAAGTTGTAAGGGCAAATCTATCTTACAATCTATTTTCCCAAGTTCTGATTGGTCTCTCTTACTGCTTCCTGGAAACAGGACCTCAAAGTTTCCCAGTCATTATATTTATCCCAACTCTCCTTGGAATATTTCTGATTGAATAAAGAAAAGATGTAAAGGTCTGCTACCTCTGTGGGAAAAGTTTCAGGATAAACAAGTATAATTTCTGGTTATAGTCTCTTTAATTGAAGGAACTATTTTGTTTAAGTTCAAGATAAAGTTTATCTTATGAGTATCCATAAGAATGTTATCTTTCAAAGCCATACACAATTTAAAAAATGAACTATAAATGTTTGCTGAGAGATGTTCTTTCAAATATTTATTGTCAAACTACTCCATGATTCCAATAAGTGAATTCATAATCTAATGTTACTCAGGAAAGAACCTAGCTAATGCTTATAATGTGGATTAACTAAAGTTTTATAAAGGCTTTTATAAAACACTTTGCTCTTGATAAGAGTTTAAAACCAATAAGAATTCCACCAATATGGAACTAATTACTAATTAGCAAGAATACCGCAGTACAAACAGAAAAGTCCAGAGTTAGCTACCTCTGATACTGGATTACTTCAGCCATTGACATATTAATTAGAAATAAAACAATAATTAATTTAAAGCATTTACATTTTGAAAGGTTTATTGTCACTGGTTCACAAGACTGTGTAAGTATAGGAGTACAGCTTCCCACCTTGGTAAGAACATATTCAACTTTGCCTCCACTGCCAAATTGTTAGAACCATCAACATCAGATTACTCTCTACCCATCCACTCCTTGTCTCTGCTCCTGTGGTAACCACCATATTTTTCCTCAGTTTAAAAGTTATTTTATTCTGTTTTGTGAGTTCATTTGTTCACTTATTTTCCACATGAGTGAAATATCTGTTATTTGTATAACACTCTGAAATGATAGCTGAACATAAAGTTAATTTAAATGTTACAAGAATGCAGGCACAAGAGAAATGCCATTATGCTTTGTACATAATAAAAGTGGAAACACTATAAAGTTATTACATAGTTTACTGCTCAGTTAAAGTAGAATGAAAGCTAAAATCAATTTGAGAACTATGCACTATGCAAACTTAACTATCATAGGATTAACTTCTTAAAATAACGATTGGTAGAATAAGTAAAACTGTATTATTGCAATAATATCTATATGTGTATTTAGAACAATGTTCAGATGTACTTATATAAAGCATATTGTGACATTATTTCTTTATTTAAGATATGATTATCAGCATTTCCAGTAGATTAAAAAGTAGCTTCTGTCTAAATTCAAAAATAGTGATACTAACATTAGATGCATGTTTTTAGGTCATTTGTGAGGCTTAACTTTGCAGTGATTTTTTGCTGCAAAATGTGGCAGTGTTATACATTTCCACAATGACTGACCAGTCTTTCACTCCAATGTGCAACTCAACGATTTTGAAGTTATATGCAAGTTTTGAGTCTGTAACTGGGACACTGTGATTGTCATTTATACAGACCTAGTTGTACAGTTAACCTAGCTTGTGCCAATATAAAATACTCATGATTTTGTTAACTGAAAACTGAATCTTTGAACTTCTCACTTGCTACAGTGGAAGGAGAAATTCCTGCATTTTTCTTTGTATCTTTAATTCCAACATGATGCCAAAAAACTTTGATTCATTGACTCATAATCACTATGAATAGCTATATCTCTTTCTACACTTGCCTACTCCTTTTCTCTTCATTACTCTAGCACAGTCCAAATTTATTACTTCTATAAAGCTCTAACCTCTGGAATTGTCATTTCAGTTGTAGACCACACAGAATAATTAGCATTATTGTTCCTCAAACACGGTTGTAATACTCTTCTTCTCTAGTTTGAGCACACAGGATTTGCTGATAAGGGCTTCCCTGTTGGTGTGCATGCAACTCATTGAATCTTTCTGAAGTGTTCTTGAGGCAGTCCATTCCATCTTTGGAGACTCAAATGTAAAGCTTATTTCTTCACTGATCTGAAATCAGTGCGATGATACACATGATCTTTTTGCTTTTTTCTTTGTGCCTATGTCAGTCAAATCGGGTCTTTTTAAATCATCTGGTATGTGAGTTTCATCCACAATACACATTTATAAGCAACAAAGCAGGAGCTACATCTCTTCTGCATTTGTTTCCCTGACCCAGCTTCCCATCATGCAGAACTATAACAGACTGCACATACCCACCACACATGTTGATAACTAGACTATCTTCCAAATGTGGAAACATTTAGATGTGAAAGTATATGCCCCTAACTACACTTATCAAAGAATAACAAAAATCTCTATCTTAGAAATGATTCTATGAATTTTAATTTTAAATATTAAATGCAAGCCTGATCATGTCCATACAAAGTCTCCTGCATACAGCAAAATGTCTAAACATCACCTATTATTTAAAAATTTTCATTTTCAGATGTGTCTATAATTAATTAGCTGAGACAATATTATGTATTATTATATTATCCATCCAGACTTAGACTGCTCAGTTTTCAGAAGCATAGTGTACTATTATCATCTAGGTCATAGACTAGTGGGCAAGTGTAGTTCCATATGTGCAACTTCAAATGATGCAGGAAAATATTGATAGTTTTGTGACCATTTTATAATGTAAATATGAGATTTCTTGGAATTAATACCAAAAAAACCCCCACAATTACATCTCAAAAGAGCTTATGTAACCTGACCTTTTGTTATTTCTAAATTCTTAGCATGCCCAAATGTCTTTGTATTTAAAAGCACTTCAAAAATTGTGTTTCCATAACAATTTTAATTTAATCTCCTGTGATGCTATTTTAAACATTGTAATCAGCCACAGCATATAATTAAACTTCAAACAGAACCCTTAATGCCATGTAGTAATTTGAGACTAGGCATTTATAAAAATGTTCTTCTCCTGACCTCTTCCCACCCCACCCATAAGATGCTTTGACCAAGGGTTGTCATGACTTTAAAGAACAGAGGTTGCATCCCATCGTTCCACATAACATGGGAAGTATTATCTAGTGGCAGCTAGATCAGGGTCATGATTAGTGCATGTCTGGTATGAAGAGATTCACTGTGATAGATTTTTCACTAGGGCTGATTTTTCTCTGTGATCAATAACCATGGATTGAGTTGTAGGATGGCTACTGAGGTTAAGAGGGCACCTCCCAGTCATTCTGGAAATTGAGGTGTGGGTCTTACACAGGAGAGGTGGGTGCCTCAGGTGGAAGGAGGAAGAGTGGGGAGGCCTCCTCAACTTCTTGCATTGTAATATTGTGCTGCTCTGCAGGCTCTGGAATCATTAGCAGTGAATTGTTCTTTTTCAGTTCTCCTTATTACTAGATTTCTTTAAAGCTCCTTTTATGTCTTCCCATTAATCATCTATGTAATTTTAGAAGGCAAATGCATGAGGCTCAAAGCTAATTATGCATTCTATTATGCCTTTAGATAGTTGGATGAAAGTCATATTCCAACACTCAGTTCTTTCCCTAAAACTCATTTCTACAAGTGATGATTTAATGATCTATTTACTTTAAAGGTTTGCCTTGGGGATGATGATTATCCTGGTTAGTTCTCTGAAAGAACAGACTTTTCTTGCATGGAGTCTGTAAGTATTTAGAAAATAATTTTAGACTTTGAAAATATATATGATTCACACTTTGTTGAAACCCATGCTTTGACTACCCTAGGAAGAAAGGGCCCCTTCATATCTAAGCAGGATATGAGAGCTATAGTATCTGAATCCCAAATTCCATTGATTGATTGACCCAAAGTAACCAATACCATTGTGGAAAGAGTTTGGATGAGGGCAAGTTGCACTTTTGATTTTCATCTCCTTAGCCAGAATGTATAAACAAAGAGTGACTAAAAGATACCATTCTTAAATGTGACCATTGTTATTCAGTGCTCTTAATCAATTTTATCCTACCATTTATAGTCAACCTTTTATGTTACATATAATCAGCTGACTAGAAGTGCAAATATTGGTTTCATATATGACTTTCAGTTTGATATCTTCTTTTTTTTTAACTCTGCACTTTCAGCAAACAGAAGTCCAATAATAATATCTATGACTTCTAGGTATTAGTCATACACTTGACTCCAAGAAAGGGATATTTTCCTATGTTCCTAACAACAGAGTACAGTATTTATAAGGAGGGTGATGTAGTGTATATTCATTTCTGCACCTTTTTTTTGAGGTCTGATAACAGTTTTGAATTTGTATGAACTCTTCTACTCTAAGCATTACATTAATATCTTCTAAACAGAAATACTACTTCAGCTGAGTTCTGGGTTTAGTGAGAACAAAAACAATGTGGATTTCAGATGGGAGGAATTGTCTCCTTCCTTCTAGATGCTAGTGTCCATGCCAGAACCACATTTGCGGCAAAAAATCTCCTTATTCTGTGTCAGAAAGCCCTCCCCCACCAACGAGACAGAGCACTTCCCACAGTTAAAACATTCACTGTGCCACTGGCGATCTTGGAAGCAAATAAACTTGTCACCTTTGAGACCTGGAAAGGAATGGAGAAAAAGAACCATTAAGCCTTTGAATGAATAGATGGAGCATTTTATCACATGCTCTTCTAGAAATTCAGCAATGGGCAAATGTAGCAAAGGAAGAGGCTATGTCCCCTAAGCCCCCCAACCCCCCTAACCCCTCACCCCAACTGTCATGGCCCTGTGTGCCTGTGGGAATGTCACCTGTTGGCAAATCTAGCCTGAATTACAGTTCAATTTTTTCTGAAATATGCAAATATAGGTAGACTGTGAATACCAAAACCCATATTTTGCAAACAGAAAAGGGTTTCTTAATGTTGACAGGAGGCAATAAATAATAAATATCATATAGTGGGAAGAAGGAATAGATGTTGAAATCAGAAATATCAAGTTAGGCTATCTTGCCTTTCTTCATGACCTTCAACATTTACATAAAATAAATGCATAGTTCCTATCCTGGTGTCTCATGGTTTAATGATATCCTTTTCTTCCTTCCTTTTCCATGTTTAATTTGATGTAGAATAAAATCCTGCATTCATACTATGTTTCAGAACACACTTTCCAAAAATCCCAAGCACAGGATTTTATACAAACTGTCATGTAGCTATTTGAACAAGATAATCTTATTAATTTACCTAGAGACAACCTCAGCCTTGAATTGTGACTGAGATCTATACATCTGTTCATGTTGGTCACTAAGACCATTTTATCCAGTGACAAACTACTAAGAATTGCTTCATCTGCCTCTACCATTTTTACTTGGGTCTCACTTGAGTGATAGGATTTCTATAAAGGTTGGTATAATTCAAGTCTTCAGTGAGACTAACTCTTCCATCCCTAATATGAATCTAGAGTACAGTTCAAGGAATTGATTTTGAAGAGTTACAGAAAAAGAGAAAAGGTCTAGTGATTGGGAAAGGGTAAGGATTCCCAAAGCTTGGATCTTTATAATTTTTCTCCAAATGATTTTAGCTCTATGAACTCTCTGTAATCACTCAAAGAGCAAGGCTAAAATAATGCATGTGTAGATTCACAAAGAATTTCCAATTGTTCTGTTTGAGATAGTGAAACAAAAAGAAGTCATTTCAGATAAACTCTCCTACAACTCTGATAATGAACTTTTGTTTCTACCCTAGAAACATCATTTGATGCCTTTATAAATGACTAGTTTATGGATATATTTACATCCAATTCTTCTACTTTCTTTGACTACATTTATCACTTAATTATGATGCTACATCATTTGATGCCTTTATAAATGACTAGTTTATGGATATATTTACATCCAATTCTTCTACTTTCTTTGACTACATTTATCACTTAATTATGATGCTATCATCATTAATTGCTAATAAGAATAAATCAATAATGTACCAATTAATTCCCTTCACACCATTCAAAACATTAATGAGCTGACTAAAAGAATAAAGTTCTCTCTATATATATATACATAAATCATCTCTTCATAAAACTAACTATCCCACATCTAGCATTTTGATGCTCATGAGTTTTTCTTGATTTCATTAGTAAGCCTGCAGAAATGATAAATATAAAAGTGATTATTCTCGAATTCTACAAAGCATAAAAAATAGAAGCCTCTGGCAGCAGGGATTTCTAAAAAAGTATAACCTAGCTTATGAGATATTTGTAAATTGTTTCAAGTTTGGATATATTTACTCCCTTCAGTCACAAGGGTCATTTTCAAGAACAAAGTCTTCCAGGAAGCAAACCTAAGGCACCTGCATTATCTGATTTCATTTATTTCTGAAAAATCAGTTGAGTAAAAGCTGGTAGTTGTTGAATACTTGATGATCATCCAGTCACTCTACTAAGTCATTTACATGTGTTACTTCAAACAGGTCTCACCTTACCTATACTGGGTAAATATTGTTCTCTGTCCTACAATGTAGACAACAACCAAGGAAAAGAGGGGTTTTCAGCCACTTGCCCTGTTAATAAGTGGCAGATCTGAGATTCAGTGCTAGGCCATCTGGCTTCCATCCATGCTCTTAACTTCACCAATGTAAGTTCGTATCTATCTTTTGTAAGGAACACAGTTTGGAACGTTAACATCCCTTTCTAGAGAAATGCTAATTCTCATTCCTCAAAATAGCAGAAAGAGAAAAGTGGTTCTGTTCAATCCCTAATTTTGAAAGGAGGGCAAAGGGGGCGGTCTCAGAAGTGGGTTATTTACTGAGAGTCACACACAAGCTGGGGACAGAGATTAGACCAGGTTCTTTAACTGCCTCTTCCAGAACCCTTCCCACTACATTAAATTGTTTCATACATCACAGTAAATTGGGAAGGTTAACCTCAGAGAAGAAGTGAAACAAATTTATTATGATTTTTTTTTCAATTATGTCCAGTGATTTGTATTTAATTAACATACAGTGGTATTTTGCAAGCACTCTGGGCAGCTTTTTAGGTTGACAGTGTTTGCATGAACATCTAACTTTCAAAAGATAAATATATGTAATATCAGACTACCCTATAATGTATTATTTCAATAGTTTTTCCGCTTTGGAGATCATGGAGTTGGAAGTGTTGCAAACATTTCAGTCTCTTTTTTCTCTTGATCACAGAGCCAAAAGAAGATGACTCTCAAGATCCTGATAATTCTAAATTAAATACATAACCCTACATTTCAATTACTTTTGGGTCAAATGATTGGTCCTTGATCAGTCTTTGTTTCCTACAGAATAATGCAGTTTTTCTGTTTGCACCAAATGAGCCTGGCTCAGTGATTGACTTGGAACAATCCATCAGAAGAAATCACTTAGGGACATAATTCTATAGATGAATCAGAATAGAAAACCATCAAGTTCAGGATTGTATTTACTGTCCACAGATCAATATTCATCACAAGGATCTCCAGAAAGTTATCAAACCCACTTTAAGGTTATTTTTCTCTCACTCCTCAAGAAAATCCCTTTATCTCCTGGCTCACTTCAAGAAAGGAATTGTAGAGTGAACTGACTGAATCCATAGCCTTTAATGATGCTTAGGTGATGTTAAGGAGACTTTGGAGCTTGAGGAAGTAATTCTTAAAGTCCCATTTTCTAAGTCAAATTGGTCGATCTGGTGACTGATCCTCTTGGCGGCAGTTGCTAAATGTGGGGAAGGCAGGAAAACTGCATGTTTGAAAACACAGACTTCGGAGCCTGATTGTCTGAGATTTCCATCTCAAGTCTTTGAACGGGTTGGAGAGCTGAGATAGCTGAGTGATGGAGATGATGTCAGAAAGACAGAGGAGGGCCTGCCCTACAGGATGAAACTGCTAGTTAGCTCCATTGGACAATGACTGGGGAATGTGAGGTTTCTCACCTGCCTTTGGATACAGGCATTAGTTGTTCCCAAATTGATGCAGGCAAAGAAATATACATCTTGGTCAGATGTATCCTATAGGATTATGTGAGTTTTGAAAAGCATGGTGGCCTGTACAGATACATAGGACCATATTCTGTTGACTCAGGAAAATTTTGCCTTCCCTTTGTAAGTCAGCAAAAGCCTGCCAAGTTGGTTTTGTTGTGAAACTATTTTTGAAGATGCAAGAAGAGTCATATTTAACAAATATATTTGACCATGGGTAAGGAATAAAATAACTTCATTGTAGATTCTATAAGTTCTTCAAAAAAGAAATGTGATAAAGAAGTCTGGGGATGGAGAGTAGAAATATAATTTTGCTACAATATGGGACTATTAATTGCCTCAGACAATAACTGCTGCTTCTTGAATGTCAGAACAATATCTGTTCTTTTACTGTAAGGTGAGCATTTTGAGGAGTCTCTGAGGAAGATACATTGATTTTTTTTTTAGCTTAAAATATATTTACTGTAAGTCAGAAAAAGAAATACTGGAAGGTCTCACTGATATGAGGGATATAGGGAAAGTAAACAGACTGACAAGAAAAATTTAAAACTGTCAGCAGAACTGAAATATTGAGCAAGAGAGGGGGAAGGGGAAAATCAGGGGTGGGAAGGGCACCAAAGACTAAGATAATAGTTCACCGGAGACAAGAAAGTAGGAGACCCCTAGAGCAGAAAACAATGTAAAAATATTAATTGAAAGATCTATATATTTAGCATGGATCGATTTACCATTTGTGTGCTCTTCAAATCATGCCAGAAGTATTTTGTTTCTTTAGCAGTATGTGATTTTTCTATTTCATTTATTCATAAATAAAGCTTATTGCAAGTGAATAGAGAAGAAAAATGATATACTTGTTGGAAACATCTTTAAAAGTTTAATTAATTTCTGACCTATGCTACCTTAATTATTATAACCTTAGAGGTTTATACAGTACTTGTATTTAATGAAAACTTTTTTTTGTTTTAAGGTCCTTAGTCTCATGGGAATTATACAGGATTTTATAGATAAGGATCCTTTCTTCCCTTCCTTTCTTCAGATCCTTGAGGTTCTGGCTCAGACCAGGCTTCCTAGGGAAGATACTCTCTGACTTCTTAGCTCATCTTATTCTACTCCTTTCTAGAACTTCCTTGAATATCAATTGACTTAGAGTCAGTACCATTTGGTTTAGTTATCCTATACAGTGATAGTTAGATATCCTATATAGTGATAGCTACATTGTTTGCATTCTAAACTTGCTTTGAGGAGTCCTTGTAATACTTAGATATAGGTGACCTTGTGTGCTTATCTCCAAAGGAAACATGGAAAAGATTATACAGTGTTCACTCATGCTACCTAATTTGCTACATAGAATTTTCAATGTCATATCAGTCTCATGGCAAGACTGTATTGGATGACAGAACTCACCAATAATGGGTTTGGTGCAAGCTACACACTTTTTGGCGTAAAGATGGTTGTAGCAGTCCAAGCAGAATGGATACTCGTCTCTGGACATAAATTCTTCTTCATAGAGCTCTTTCCTACAGCCACTACACAGAAAACATTCTTTGTGCCACGGTTGGTCATGAAATGTTATCCCACCTGAGGTTATCACCTGCCAAAGATCACAGAAATTATAGTAACCATGGAAACCATCACAGATTTGATTATTTTTGACTCTTCAAATGTCCACAAGTGATACCTTCTGACTTCTCTGTCATCTTGTGTATCATCTTGTTCTGTGATATTTTTTCATCAACAAGAGATGCAAAAGGCTGTGGATTGAAGACAATTGAGAAATATCCTTGCTTTTCTCCTACCATGGAATAGTAAACAGCAAGTTTAAAATGGGAGGTGAAAGAGAGAAGTGAGCCTTGGAGTTTTTTGTGGATCTTTTCCTTGTTAGCTTTCAAAGTTATGCCATTGGAGCTAATATATTTCTGTCTTATGTTCTTGTTTCTAAATCTTAAGGATGTAGAAAAAAAAAGTTTTCGTCAAGACATTCCTTTGGGTTCAGTATACCCAACAGTATACTGAGCAATGCTGTGCATCACTGCCTCTAATAGTGACTAACACTTAAGTGTTTATTCAGACCTTAGTCCTGAGCTAAGAGATGAACTCATCTTAATATTCTCAACACAGCAACACAGCAGGAACTATTGCTTTTCCCTTTGTAGATATGAGCAACTCCTGGCACCTTAAGAAATCACTTCCTAGGGTTTTGTAATACTAGCCCTTAAGCCTGTAGTACTTAACAAATGTAGTACTTAATTTATTTCTTGTGTACTTAACAATGAATGCAATAGTGAGTTAGGATGACTGTGTGCTGATAAGACAGTTGATGAAAACTTGCTGAATGAGTGAATGAACACAAAAGAGAAAGCATGCTTGGAAAGCGATTTCTGTATTGTATGTAGCACAGATTGGATACTTTGAGCACTGCATGAATTTTGAGCTTTAGGTAATTACTAAATTACATATTTCGTAATCAGCACTGTTTGTACATTAAATGTAATTGATAGTGTATGAGGGTTTTATCATTGGTACTTATTTCTCTGTGAGATAATTTTTTTTCTAAAAGAGTTTAACTCATACATTCTACTTTTTAAAAGGTAGGGGCATATCTACTTAGAATCAGATGGGTAAATATTGAACAACTCTTCTTATGTGACAATTTCTAAGCCATAGCATTTCCAAATCCAGTGCTACGGAGTCCCAAGAGTAGCTGTGAAGCCTTGATTACAATCATGTAAATGTCTAATAATGATGATAGATCTAAGATGTTTCCTGTCATCTTTGTATTCAAATTAATTAGATACAGGAAATTTAGAGCCTATTCTAAACCATATTGTTGTTGACAAATTTAGACATGTTTTTCTTTGATACACGTTTTTGAAAAAAAATTATTCTGAAGATATTTTTAATCTTGTAAGAAATATCTTTGAAACTAAAGATACTTGGAAAATGTTATGTTTACCATAGAGGAAAAAAGTATACTAAAAGAAAGAAATATTTTTCCCATAAGGAAAAAAATCTATGATTCTAAATAAGCAAATGGGAATTATAATGGACTGTGAAAAGTAAAGCAATTTAAAATACCCCCTACTGACTTCAAATGCCCTACTGCAGGAGCAGTAGAATTCAAGATTCCTTTGATTTGTTTGGTCAAATGATTATCGGGCAGTGCTTGAAAGATTTGCAACTTGAAAAATGTATTCACAGTAAAATAAAACTTGATTTATCCAGCAAAGATTGCCTCATTAGGGAGAAGACACTCTGAAACATTAAAAATAGTTTGCTTGTGATTGTGTTGGCTTTGAAGAAGCAGGCAGGCTAAGATAGTCTAATATCTAAGCTCAGTTTATGCTACTGATTAATCCCAGGATTTAAAACAAGCCCCCCCTCCACTCCCACCCCACCTTGGGAAGATAGAGGCAATACTAATTTTGTACTCACAAAATGACAGTTGATAAATGACAGAATATGTTTAACTCTCTTTGAACCCTGAGAAGTTTTAATTCAAAGCACTTATAGTTTGAAGTTATTTGCTTTCTGGTTGAAAATATATCTTAGTTTCACAAAATGAAGCCTCTGAAAAAAGTTCTAAGGTCCTGGTTGCCAAGTAGTTTTTGCCCACTTGATTTACCCTTTGGTTTGCTCTTTGATTTGGTTGAAACCAACTGATTTTCTTCAGTTTGGATCATCTCTCTCAGAAGCATTTTTATTCAGCTCTCCTTAAAGCACTTGTGGTTTTAAAAATTAAATAGAAAATAATATGGTATGTCATGACTTGTCTGCTACCCAGTATAAACATTTCATAAATGTTTGGAGACTTCAGATCATGTTCTAAACATAAGACAAGCTTTAACCTGGGAAAAAAACAGGGTTAAGGGCATAGACAGCGCTCAGCACGGATGAGCTAGAGAAATTAGCAACATGGATGGAGCTTTATATTGTGTGCCCAATACATGATGTTAAGATAACTCCCATAAGTCTCATTACTATCTTAGCATTCAGTCTTTAAATAAAATGTTTAACTTCACAGTGGCCGACTTCGTAGGGCCTCAAGACGTTGAGTTAAAACTAGCCATTTTATTTCCTGCATCTGTTTCTAAATGCATGTCATCAACCATGGTATTTCTTTGCAGCTTCATATATTACAGGTTCACAGTGTCTGCCTATAGCTTGCACGGTGATTCTCTAAGTCAGTGTTGCTAAGACAGTCATGGAAATCTGATATGGATGGTTTTAAGTTATGTTACCATCAATTATAATTTTCAGTCATCATTGTAATATAGCTTAATAATTTATAGCCTAGGAGTGTATTGGTAATCTTCTCAAATGCGGTACCATACAAAGAAATTACCCTGTTTCAGTAGTGAGCAAACTCTTTCATGCTGTTTGTTTGTTTATAAGAAATGTATATACCATTGTTGTAGTCATGAGACAAGGCTATCAGCAAGTATAAAAATGGTGTTAAGAGATCTGTTGAAGTAACCTAGATCACAATGTTTTGGAACCACTGTACTGATCTAATAGGTGTTCCTGATTTAGATTTCACATGACAACATCTAGTTTTTTTCTGACTTGTGATGTCTCACAGGTCAAGGATTTCTTTGGAAACATTTTTATATACTTTATGGGATGCAGACGGGTGTTTATTAAGGTGATAGAGAAGAGGGACATCTTTTTCCCCACAAAATCTTAGATGATAAGAATGTTTGCTTGAAAGAATGACATTTTTCTTATTGAAAAAATATGCTTTGAATGGGTATATAGTCAAGAGACCAGTGTGATTCTCTTGAGCAAGAAGTGAAGGAAGTCACTTGCAATTTTTAGACTTTTTTTCCTGCTCTCTGCTGAATTTCCCCTAATGATCTTGTCACTCTTTCAAGCCTACATATCTGCTCTTGGAAATGTAAAAGCCTCAAGTCAAGAAGACATTTATGTCACTGGCACATAATGTGAGGAGTTAAACATCCTGTTTAAATTGGTTTCCTTGGTCATTCTGTGAGACAAATTCATATTTCTCTGAAACTAAATGAATCAAAAATTATTTTCAAAGAACTACTTTGTATTCAAAGAGAGTACCGTCTACTACCAGAATGCATGAAACCTTGTAGATCCATAGCGAATGGAACTAGAATATCAAACACCTGAGTTCCTGGAATATGAAATTCATATTTCAGGTAGAATTTCATGGCTGATAAAAATGGATGGCCATCTTCACTGTGATAGAGAGTGCTTTTGAACATGTTGGAATTTAAAACTAACATGAGTATTATCAGCTCATTCTAAATACCCAGAACAACTAAAAAATGGAAGATAATATGGAAGATTCCACAAATGGCATAGCTCTAGATAATTACCTTCTTGCAGAAGTTGCAGTAGTGAGCAAACTCTTTCTCAAAGCATGGCACACAATAATTGCCAGTCTCTTTGGAAATCAAAGGTTTCGTTCCTATTGGCTGTCGGCAGTGCTCACACACAAAACAGGTTTCATGCCAGTAGTTTCCCTTAAATTCCATTTTTCGAGAACCTGTGCCCCAAAGGAAGAACCTATTAGTACAAGTCAAGTAGAATTTTATTTTCTTTGAAATGCAAATATGCCAAATTCCTTAAGATACATATTTTTAAGTTCAGGTGATAAGTCAAAAGTCCTTATAGGAAAAAAGTGCTTTGGTTAGTTTCCAAAGCATTTATCTTGGGAAAAAAAAAAGAAAATGGAATTCAACCATGATGCTAGTGAACCATTTCACTGAAAATTCTTGTCTTGTGTAAGGTACAATTTGGAGATGTGACAGGTCTGTAAGTGGAAACTCTGGAAGGCTGTATGTGGTTTAGATAAATTGAACCACAGTAGTCATTATAAGGATGTTAGGATTGCCTTGGGTATACATTCCTGAGATGGACACTGAACAATTAGGGTCGCCTAAAAAATCTTTAAATCCATAAGAAAATGAGAATCATATTCTTATACTACTATCCATAGAAAGTGAGATCAAAACATAGGAAGCTATATTTGCCTAATATCTAATGTTTCACAAGGATCCTTGCTTTCCCTGAGAGTAAGTAAAAATGACTGACTCAGACCAGTTTGAGTCAAGTAAGCAAATGATGATCTCAGGATGGACTAGGTTTTGTGACGCCATCGCTATGTCTAGGTCAAGGAATTGAATGCAGTGTTGGTACTCTTGGTACTGATTTTATCAGGACTCAGATTCTGGTTCAGAGTGTTTCTATGCATCAGGTTTATGGAAATACACAGTATCCTGCTATTTACCTATAGGTGGAATGAATAATCTTTGCATTTCTAAAGGGCACTAGATGTGATCAAGAGAGCGCAAGGAAGATGTCTTTTTCAGAAAAGCAGATTTTGTTAGCTTTACGCTCTTCCTGTGCATGGGCCTAATTCAAAGGACTGCACTTCAGGAGACACTGGAGCTCCCTGTGATCTCACCCGGCATGATGGTCTTCTTGCAGTGGAAGCACTTGGAGGAACACTCGTTAGAAAAACACTCGGAGCACAGCAAGCGCTCATCCTTGGCAGCAAAAGGCTTTTCCACCAAAGAGTGATTGCACTTGGCGCAGTTGAAGCATCCTTCGTGCCAGTGCCGGCCTTTGTAGCAAAGATCCTTTGAGACAGTACATAGAAGTTAATTAAGTGTGTTTGTGACAAAGCAGGCCATTTCAGAAAATGGAAGTGAGCCCTTGGGACTCTGGTGCGAGTAGGTTGTGGCCGGTAGCTAAAGGGAGAGTTGCTGACACCATCACCCACAGTGAGGAAACTCTCTGGGGTCATTAAGCCTTAGATCTGGCAGTGGGAGGAAAGGGGGGACTTTTAGGTTGGTCACTAGAGAAAATAAACGGGCCGGGCACGGTGGCGTGTGCCTGTAAGTGACAGCTTTTGGAGTTGCGGCAGGGTCTGGGGATCGAGGTTCGAGTCTTGCCCAGGGAACATACCAAGACCTAGTCCCAAAAAATATCTGGGCATGGCAGCGCATGCCTGTAATCCCAGCTACCTGGGAAGCTGAGGCTGGGGATTGCTTGAGTCTGTGGTACCCCGGGCAACATGAGCCTGCGGTTCCATGGGCAAAAATAGTGAGACCTAGTCTCAAAAAAAAGAAAAGAAAAGAAATAAATGATCTCTCTTCTTCCTTATATTCCCTTTGCTTTTATAAATGACAAAGAGATCTTTCATGTAAGGGTTTTCTTTTCAAGTTTCAGTTTCTTAATACTGTTAAGAGAGTTGACTGCCCAAAATTTCAACATGATCTACCCAAAGCAAATAGCCAGAAAGAATAAGCAATGCAATGATGTGTGTCACTGGAGGAATGATCTGTGTGTGAGGGAAGTATTAGAGAACCAGGGTTTAGTAGAGGGAAGACTTCTCTGAAGTCAGACAATGTAGTTTTGACTCTTTACACTTTCAGTTATTTACGTATTTATTCATTTACTCTTTATTATTTATTACAATCCAAATTGGCTCAACCTTTTAGGTGGATGAGTTTGGGTAAATATCTTTACCTCTTCAAGCTTTAGCATTCTCAACTACCTCCTAACATCATGGTGAAGGTTCAAACCAGTGGTATATTTCACAGGGCTGAGGAGAGTGCCTGGGACTTGAATGGGGGTAATTTTGAAGGTCCTTATGTCCACTAGCAGAACAAAAGGACATTAATAGACAATACTAAGATAAAAGTGACATCCCAAGGTATTTCCTTGTTGCTTGTTTGCACTATTACTGTGAATCAAGACTCACCTTGGATTTCGATTCAATTGGTTCCTTGCACTCCTCACAGTAGTTAGAAAACATGTGGTCATAGCATGAGACACAGTATGGATTGTCATTCTTTAGCACATATTTCTTCCCACGAAGTGATGTGGCACAGATTTGACAATTGAACTGAATAGTTGTCATTCTATTCAATCCTGTGAATAAGATAGTCATCGTGATATAAAAGCGAAAAGATAAACTCCAAAGTCTTAATTCAGTATGTGTCAAACACCTGATGAGTTCATATTTTCTTAAGCAAAAAGCAAATTTAGAAGAATATGTTGTAGTCATGGTGACCTGGCATGATTTAGAAAAGGCTACTCTCCCATCTTGGCAGTTGCTGTGTGTTTTGCTGACAAACTACATCGAGCCAACAGCCAGATTGTGAAAAGCATCTTGTATTCATCATTTACTAATGTGAAATTCAATGTGAATGTGTTATGTGTTGAAATAGGATGGTTTCACCTCAAGGATATAAATATGAACTGTTGATGGGGCTTTCACTAACTGTCATCACTTACTTTCTCACTGGAGAGTTCTGGAGGCAGAGTTCCATGGAAATAGCTAGTCTTTTTGACTTTAACTGAAATGGAAATTAATAATCAAGTACATTGTCACTTTCTAGGCCACTTTTTCTCATTCCTCAAATCGGCACCTTTGCCCTACGGTTTTCCTATACAACAAATGCTCCTTTGAAGCAAGCTTTTTACTTATTTTTCCAACCAGTTCAAAATCTCTAGCTTTATCTTATCCATCATTTTCTTTCCTGGGCATCTCCATTTAAGTGCCCCACACCAGCTGGCCCTACATAAAACTCCTCCACTAGTAGGATTCAGCCCATGTGCTACATCTTGGTGATCATAATTGAACAATTATCCAGACATAGAAAGTTGTGCAGATAAAATCATCAATGTAGACCACAGCTACGGGCATCTTCAGAGTTTGGGGCTGTGCTAAATGTTTACAGAATTAAAAGCATCTTTCAGAAATGTATACATTTCTTATAGGAAATGTAGGCAGAAAGTAGCACATCTTATGTTCCAAATATCAACATGAAGCATAAAGTCAAAACTAGAATAAGATTTTCAATTATTTTTAAATTTAGGAAAATCATTAAAGAGCAAAGCATATGGATTTCAAAAAGTTTTAACTGTGATTTTGAATATGTAATGTGTACCATAAGCAGTGCAACATTTTCAAAGAAAAATGTGATTTGTCATCTGGATTTATTGGAATATATTAGGAACTGTGAATATTTTCTAATTCTCTATTCAGAGTTTAAAAGAAAATCAGTTAAATCAGAAAATCAACTATTGTTGATACATATAAGTTGTCATAAATAATATACAGTTTAGCTGCACCATTCTTCATTGATTGAGAAAAAGTCTAGGATTTGGAACATATGGATCTTTTCCCAAGAAAGAAAAATTCAGGCTAGAAATTTCTCAACAAAACATTTCACTGCAAGGAACATTGAATTCCCTGTTGAATTAATCCCACAGTGATGTTTCTTTCTAGTGAATACAAAATTGCTGAAAAGGTTATTGAGGGCTTAAAAATGGGAGAGAGATAGATCTTATTTTCTAGCAAGATTTTAAAAGTATTGTATTGGCATTCACAGCATTCAAATGTTTTTCTTGATGAAGAGTGATTGCCTCTTAATAGTGAAATAAGTTTATGTACACTTAGCTTTCATCACTTCACATGAAAAATACCATTTTCACAATTGATGTTTAAATGGTTTTAGATACATGAAATGTGATCTGTCAGGTTTCAGGACCTTCCAGGCTACTTACAGAGATTTTCAGTTGTAAAGTGAAGAAATAAAGGGATTACCAAGGTCAAGTGCCGTTTTGAAAAAAACACTTTAAATATATCAGCATCATAATATTTTTACCTCACTTAGTGATCAACTCAGACATCTAAATATTTAAAATCTAAATATCTTAATGGATATTATAACTACATGTTGACATATAAATACAGAACACTAAATGTAAAAACTTATCTAAAAGTATAAGAGATCTTCCATCTTCACTATTATCTTAATAAGTTTCTCTCCACTGAAAATTCTTAGCAAAATGGACAATTTTTTTTAAAAGAAAAAGTTACTTCTTATTCCATCTGTTTTCAAAAGCAACATCAGAGAGTTGGAAAGTGGTGAGAACATTCTGTTCAGTATCTCAGATCCTTGTGATTTTGCATTGTACGTAACAATGTACACTCAGAATAGACAGTTAGTCCAGGTCAACATATATTGAATATCATAGTAACATTTGCTCTCCCAGCCCTTGATAAGTGTGGACTCTTTTAGCTTCGCTCTTGCTTTGGACAGAGTAACTATAATTTCAGGTAAGAGAACAAACTGAATTTCTTTTGCATTCAAATTTTGGCTGTTTGGCACTAAAACCTTAGCTTTTGGCCTGTCTTGTCCTTCAGCATGGCTTCCTCACTAAGCTTAATCATTTCTAACATTTGATTTAAAATGATAGACACACAACCTGTCCTAATTAACTTAAGTGCTTCAGAGGTCTTGGAGGGTTGTAAAGTGGTTTGTGTCTCTGGGGATGGGGAGGCCTGAGAAGAGAGACGGGGGAATGAGTGCTTGGTGGCACAGTCTGAACACACATCTGTTGATGAGCTTGCCATCGTGTGTAGGTGGGACTCATGTGCCCCATCACACTTGCAAGAATAAAGTCAAGGATTGTGACTCACAGGTGACCATCACACTCTAATAATAACATGCTGGAAATACTGAGTTTTGGAGCATTACTAAAATGTGATGCAGACACATGCATGTGTTGGAAAAATGGCCCCCATGGGCTCGCTGATGGCTGAGTGACTACAAACCTTTGTGAAAAGCGTGTATCTATGAAGTCAGTGAGCAAAGTGCAGTAAAACAGGTTGAAGCTTTTTAAAGCTAAGTGCACCTCTACTATAAGCAGATCTAAATGGGGGAGGGGAGGCAGGAAAGGGAAAACAGATTTTTTTTTTCTAATCGCTTCACTTTTTACCACTTTGTTTTCTCTTAAACATCCTTCTGCACTTTTTCCTCTCCTGTACCCCTTGTATTTTCAACTATTCAGGGAAGCTGTGTCCAGTGGAGTAGACTAAATGTCTTGTTTTGAATTATTCCCTCACAGACAAAGCTGTGGGAAGATGAAGAGGGCTGTATGATTCTTAGTGGTTCACATTTGAAGGGTAATTTGGCAAAAATATTGGGAAACTTTTGCTTTCAGAGATTTAAAGTCCCTGAGAAAGGTTGATTTATATTTTTTGAGCTGTAATAAATCTTAATATAACAGTGTTCCCCAGCTGGATGGCATTTAACTTTTCTGGTGTGAACTGAGAAATACCAGTATCAATATCAATTAGACATTCATGTGAAACTTCTTTCAAAGTCATTCTACAATTATACAATAGTTTAAGCACGGGATTTTTATCATTGCCTGTTGGAGTTTTAGAGGATGAGTTTAGGGATTCACTGTGATATCAAAAAGCCTATGAAGCTAAAACAGCTCAGGGATTCAGTCATGAATAGACTGGCTATTTTTTCCAGTTCTCGTCTTTAGATCTCACTTGTCTACCTACAAAGAAACATGAGTTTATTAGAGTTTGTGTAGCTGAGAATGCTATATTTTCTTAGATGTTATTTTTAAAATCAGGGACAATTTTGTACCAAGATACATTTTTGGTAAGTTATTGATTAGAAGAGTATTGCTATGAGCAGCATACCTACTTCTGTTTTAAATATTCTGAGCAAAATTAAGAGAGCACAAGGAGTGTACGGGAGAGAGGCAAGGATTGCTGTAATGTGTAGTGTCTGTAACGTTCTTTGCCAATAAGACACCACGCATCTTTTATTTATTGCCTTTGATAAATAAGTATTTTTCATTCGCAGAGTCATCTGGCTGGAAGTCACACAGGATGCAAAAATGAAATAAATTAAAATTCCAACCTTGAGAGTTTATAATCTATGTAAAAAGAGTAAGGACATTTTATAAATAATAAGTCAGGAAATGGTAAGGAGAAATAATAGATAAGCCTGTTTGATATGGAAATAAAATACTTCTAATTTATTACTTATTTATTTTCTTAAATCATTTTTCATTTTTGTACAGGATTTGCTCAAAGATTATAAGCTTTTTAGAGCTGTGGTTTTGACCACATTAGAATTTAAAAATTTTCCCAAAGTGCACCTCTGTGCTAAACCAATTAAAGCAGAATTTGGGGGAATGGAAGGTAAAATTTGCTACTTTTGTAGCTCCCAGCAGGTTCAACTTGTCCAGCAAGGGTTGAAATGACTCGTTTCCAGAAGGAGAAAGGAGAATGATTTTTATGTAGTAAAATTAGGAAGTTTATGAATGACTTGGAGAAGGTAGTGCCTACGTGGGTCCTGTGGTAGAGCTTAAGGTGCTGCTTTCTACCCTGGCTCTATGCTCCCCGTGGTTGGAGATGTCAGACAGCTCAGATATTTCCTGGGCCCTCTGAAACCTGGTATCGATGTACAAACTGACTCTAAAAATTGTAAATAATTTGATAAACTGGATGGAGGAAGTGATGCAAAAGACAGGCTCCTTGGGTCACTGAGGTGCAGCGGTCATGACCTTGTCACAGTGCCTTGATGCAACTTCCCAGTCACAGTAGCTAACTCTCTGTCTATGGGGGTGAGTGGTGGTAGTGGTGCTGCTGGCCATGGAAGCCGGTTTCTGATGTCTGGGTGACAGAACAGAAAGGATGCTGAGGTAGACAGAGAACAGTCTCTAGTCTCCTTCATGGGAAATACATGAAAAGAAGTTGGCAAGAGGATTTCAGTTAGATGAAAAATGTTTGTTTTTCTCAAATGCAATTGTTGTTTGCTATACTTTGAATGTAGTTTAGAAATACTCTATGTTTATAATTGAAAGGCTTTCACAAAATGAACAAATGGTAAAGAAGTAGAAGTAGTATTTGTTAAATCATCCTTTCCCTGTGTTTATCAGTAGAGAAATGGGTGTAGCTATATGGATTACTGGCCTGATAGTGGTCTCAGGGGTTGTGATTTAAATAGGGAAGGTCAGGGGATGGATCAAAGGGTTGACTGCTGAGGGGATCATTTTAGATGGAAGAGAGGGGGAGGAGACCATAAAATTCTTCCTCAATATTCTGCTATTCACATGCAGTGTGAGGATGGATTCTGATAGGTATGAGCTTCAGGTAGAGGCATCAAGTATGTGAGGGAAACCTAGATGTCTTACTTCTTTTCTACAATAGATTATAAATTTCAAATATTGAGAGAGCTTTCCCTTTTTAAAAAAGTTATTTTTTAAAAAGTTATTTTTTAAAAATTGATTGCACTAATATATATTTTACATATTGTCTACCTGGAGGTTCTCCCACCACCCATGAACCATCATCTTAATCTCTTGTGCCCATCCCTCCCCTGATTTTAACCCCCCCATGCTTTCATTCTGCTAACAGTTTTAAATTTTCCTTGTCCTTCTGTTTGTTTTCCCTATACTCTGAATATAGGTGAGCTCACTCAGTATTTCTCTTTATTTTTCTGACTTATTTCTGCTAACATGATTCCTTCTAGATCCATCCATTTTACCACAAATGCATCAAATTTGTCTTTTTTATTGTGGAATAATATTCCATTGCATACCTATACTACAACTTTCCGATCCATTTGTCTGGGAACATTTGGGTTGTTTTCATATTCTGGCTGTTGTAAATAGTGCTGCAATAAGCATCTGAGTACAAGAATCCTTTTGAATTAATGTTAAGCTTTCCCTTCTTGTGGTGGAGTTGAAATGCATTTGGATATAATTTGAGCCTGCTGCTTCCCAATTTCTCTATGTTGATATATTTCTGAAAAATGTTATATTGAGGGAAATGAATAATCCTATACCCTTGTTATAAATAGCAATTTTATGTTGCTGTGTTGATTTTATTACACATTTCACCATGGAGACAGATAATATATAAAACTATATAAAATTTTGTTTTAAAATGGAGGATACAAAATAAAAGGTATTTAAGATGACACCGACTCACTTATATCTCATCTCTATTATAATCTGCAATTTTTGCTAAATAGTTACAAATATTTCCATAATTATGACTTTGCACCTCTGTAAAAGCGAACTTGTCTATAAATTGTGCTAGTATTCTGGATTAATTTGTATCTGGTTGTTCAAAGTAGATACACTTAGTCTGTTCAAATACATGTCTGTTCATCTGGGAGTATGGAATGACTATTTAAATTGCCTATTCAAGTCTTTTATTGATTCTGTAAAGTAGATTTGTTTCTGATTTTCTTTAGGGAAGAGTTTACATCTGAGTGGTGTAAGGAATATCAAAATGCTCTTGGGAACTTGCAGTTTGAAACTTGTCTGATTGACCGGCCAGGCTTGGCTAGAGACAAAAACTGGATGAAGAATCTTATTTCTAATTATACTTAACTGACTTTACCCTCGGTCATTTTTTTCATTAAATGTTTAGCTTGAATTGTTGCTCTGAGGACAGCAAGATGATAGCTGGTCAAGAGCATTTTAGAAGTCTCACCAAGCAAGTGTATTTCTCTGTGAAAAATTATGGGACCTACGCACAATGTATGTGTATACGACCCACATGGTCTGCTAAGGTGAATGTTTCGTTTTCCTCCCTCCTGCCTGTCTACATCCCTATATGTGTTTCTCGGGCAGCACATTATACTGAATCTCTTCAAAAACATCCCTTAAATCTTACTCTTTGCCCTCCTTATATGTCTGGTAGACCATAGTGACTTACATTAAGCTGAAGATATTAGTAAAGATTTCTTACTCTGTTGGGTGAAATCAAGCATTTCTACTATGTGATTTTTGTTCTTTGAGGATAAGCTCAGTTTCCCTGGGGAGTTCCAGAACATTCTCTACAATATTAAACAAATATCAGACTCACATTTCCCTTCCCTGTGAAAAACGCCTAATAGCACATTGATTGTAAAAAAAGTTTAAAGTACATTACTGTGTACTTTACTATGTATACATTATTATGTGTAGAGACCCTTTTCCACCTTGTCTAATGGCCCATTATCATTCTAGCCCTTTCTGAACCCTACACACACACACACACACACACACACCATCTATACTTTAATCACTTCCAGTGGCTCCCTGCTCTTGCAATACACTATGTCCTTTTGTTCCTTGAAATTTCAGCAGAATTTTTCTTCTATCCTCAGCATCCTTCTTCTGGACACCTACTTACTTGTCCACTTGATCCCCCTCAAGTCAAGTTCAGTTAAAAAAAAATCATCTCTGTAGTTTTCTCATTATTCTCACTTATGTCTGTTTGTGTATTGAAAGTTTTGTGAGTTGTTTTGTAAATTGCACCTGTCTTATTTGATTGTTAGCTCTTCAAAAATAAGGATGTTGCTTCATTGTGTATCTCAGATCTTAGCATAAGAGAGAGGACCTCAGAAAAAATACTGAATAAATGAATGAATGGATAACCTTTGTTCGCTAAGGCTGTAGAGTCCAAGACAAGTACTAATGAAAATGCAGATGTAAAGAAGAGTCTGTCAACAAAGATAAAGAAGGTCAAGTGTAAAGAATTAAGAGCTTGCATGCTGTATGCTTACATAGTGAGTTAAATCATATCTATTATGTCTGTGGCAAATATGTCAAATGACTGAGATTAAAGGTTAGAAAACAGATTAAAGTCTCTAGATCTGTTAGGCAGGTGGAGAAGTCAGCTGGAATGTCCTTGGGATACCAACTGAAGAAGACACAAAGCAACAACAGAAATAGGTGAAAAATCTGTTGACATTATTAAAGGTTTTTTTTCCCAAGGGGCATCGATAAGTTCCATTACAATTTTTCCAACTATTTGATCAGGTATTTCTGTGTTTGTTGGAAACTGCACCAGGATTTGAGTATGTGTATGTGATATTTTCGAACAGACATGGTTTTACCAGAATTGCAACACCTTTGTCTTCTGAGACCTATGGTATTTGCTGTAGTATTGTTTGACTGAATTTGACAAAATTTAGTGAAGTAAAATAAGGTATATAGGAAAAAATCCTATAAAGAGTACATTAACTAGGCCAGGTGGGAAATGCTCTATAGCAGAAAAAGACTACTGGCTTATTTTCAAAATACAAGATATTTAGAATTATTAGTTTAACTGTCTACTTTTTAAGTCTTCTTTACTTCTTTTACATTGCCTGGTTCTGGGGGTGAAATTGAATCAAAATGCATATTTTCTTATCTATTTTTTTGCTTGTAACCCAAGCTATAACATTGAGAATTACGGTAGGTTAGCAACCAGAACCTGTAGCTTGTCAAACTGGTTGCTTTAGCACTAGCATATAACTTACCTCTGTTATGGAGACCATTTAACCTTTCCAGCCCTGCCTTAAGTGTGAAATGAGGGCTATTATGCTTCTGATCCTGATCAAGAATTAAGTCAGAATGGAGAAGTCATGGGTAAGTCCTTTGTTGTACTTGACTTGATGGAAAATGTGCAATTATAACTCTAGCTCTCATTTTGAAGAGGGAGGATCTATTCTTCCCCTCTTCAACACTACTTTTTAAAAACTCAACAAACAATTTTAAAAATAACTACAGCCATAAATTCAGGTCCATCAATCAAAAATAACCTAAAACAAGCATCATAGAATTGTGATGGAATGTTTGATATTAGTCTCTTGGGACATATTTGCAGACTCTGTTGGAAGTCGAATGTCATGTGTGGAGAGGTCACATACAAATCCTCTTGAGAGCTGATGAAGTACTCTCCCATGAAACAAAACAGCTGACTAGAGTTTTTCCATTTGCTTAAGTTGTTCTATCGATACTAACAAGGAAAAAGAGTACTCGGTATGATTTTCTTGGACAAATTGCCTTCTGAATCACATAATTATGGCAGCTATTAATGAGGGTAAATATAGTTGTGGTAATGTTAAGCATAACCCTATTTTATCAAATTTTATCTTCTTAAAAAATAGAAAATTAGAACTCTGTTTCTTCTGCCATCTTTGGTTATTTATCCTTATTGGGATATTAAAAAAAATTCAAGACAAAAAAGGAGACTACTTAGACAATTACCTAGATTAACTGTCTATACAGATACCAACTCCTCTATTTCAATCCATCATTTAGGCTTGCCCCTGAAATTTTCATCCCAAAGGCACCATAACTGCTTGCTGTTATTTCTGAAAAAAGTTTTGGGAGAGCAAATTGTATTCCTATGTTGCTTCGGGGTCTCCTCCAAATCTTATTTGAGGCTCTGATTTTGTGTCAGGGTTAGGACCAAAGTAAACAAAGCATGTTAAGCTATCCCTAAATGGGTCAGTAATGGTAGAGACAGGCACATATTTCTTCTATTTGAACTCCCACATCAACCGCCTGTTTTCCTGGAGTCTATGAGGATATTGCACACCTAACAAATTCAAAAAGTCTTCTCCCTGTTTCCTCTCTATATGTCTTGGGAAATATAAGTACTCTATGGAATTCCTAGTAATTGTGTTATTATTATTTTGTCTGCATCCTTGGAATTTCACCAAATCAAGTTAAAACACAATCAAAGATTTGTACCTTGAATCAAAAATATATACTATGCAGTTAGGTCTATCATGGTTGGCTCTATATTGAACATGTACACACTTTTTTTCTTGCCATTATTTCCTAGACAATTTAACAGCTGTTTACATAGCACTTATAATTTAGATCGCATAGTCTAGAGATCATTTAAAGTGAACAGAAGGCTGTACAGAGGCTATATGCAAATACAGCACTCCATTTTATAGGAGGAGCTTGAGATTTTATGCAAATATACTACTCTATTTTATATAAGGAACTTGAACTTTGGATTTTGTGGGGACTCTTGAACCAAACCCCAGTGGATGTGGATCAACCATAGTATAAATTCTTTATCCACAAATGTTTTCAGTATAAAAAAATAAGCCATTTTTATACTGATAGCATATATTACAATAAAATGAAGTGTGCCTACTGAAAGGAGGTTTCAATATTAAATGATAGATATATTATCCGAAAGAGTCTATAAAGTAGCTTTTAGAATTCATGACTTGTCTTAATGACAATTAGAGTTAAACAAACTCACTAAGAAGAGCTTTCAGCCATTCAACTAAGAAAAACATGGTTTCACAACCAATAACATAATTCTTACCTAAGACAGGCAAAATCTAACTACATAATATATTGGCCTTTATAAATCCTGACATTAATGTGTATTGTACATTCTGTTGGTATGTGATCTTCAAATTCATAAAGCATAATGATGTAAAAAGCGCTTTTATCTTGGCCTCTCCCAAGTTCTATTTTATCCCTGATGTAAACCCACAGACATTTTTGAATTTTAAGGTAAATTAACGAGAGGACATTTACGAGTAGTATTATGGTATGCTCAATGAAAGCCCTTTGTATCTCATAAATACTTTTAATATTCTACTTTATATTAAAAATGTTTGCAGGTTTATTGTATGTTGTATACTGCAAGCTCATTGAGAGCAAAAACTCTTATTTCAGTCTGAGTTTAGCAGTACCCAGTAGTTACTGGGTGATCTCTAGGTCATCTTTAAAAAATGTCTTGGAAGCAAAGCAAAAAGCCCACTCAAAAATGGGTAGAAGAACCAAAAAGACACTTCTCCAAAGAGGAAATACAAATGGCCAATAAGCATATGAAAAAATGCTCAACATCACTAAAGAAATGCAAATCAAAACCACAGGGAGAATGGCCCATATTTAAAAAAATAGGGCAATATCAGCTGGGCATGGTGGCGCGTGCCTGTAAACGACAGCCTAGGAAGCTGCAGTCAGGCCAGGGATTGCAGTTCGAGTCCCGCCGGGGGCACTTAGGGAGACCTAATTCCAAAAAAATTAGCTGTGCATGGTGGCATCCACCTATAATCCCAGCTACCTGGGAAGCTGAGGCTGGGAATTGCTTGAGTCTGTGGTACCCCAGGCAACATGAGCCTGTGGTTCCACAGGCAAAAATGACAAGATCTAGTTAAAAAAAAAAAAAAAAGGCAACGTCAAATGCTGTTGTGGATGCAGAAAGGGACACTCTTACACATTGGTGGGATTGCAAATTGTTCCAACTACTAGGGAAGGCTGTTTGGAGGATACTCAAACTACTGAAAATGAAGCAACTATTCCATCCAGCTACCCAAAAGATACAAAAACACTCATTCCGAGTACTCGCATGTTTATCGCAGCTCTATTTACAATTGCCAAGATATGGAAATAACCCAAATGCCCCCAAACTGATGAATGGTTGAAAAATAAGTGGTATATGTATACAATGGAATAGTATTCATCATCAAAGAATACAAACTTACATCATTCGCAGCAACATGGATGGAGCTAGAAGGAATCATGTTAGCAGAAATAAGTCAGAAAGAGAGAAATATAAGATGGTCTCACTTATATGAGGGGTATAAGGAAAACAAACAAACAAATGGACAAGAAAAATTTAAAACTGTCAACAGAATTGAACATAGAATAAGAGAGGGGGAGGAAGGTAAAATTGGGGGAGGGATGGGCACGAGATTGAGATGATGGTTCATGGGTGATAAGGTGGTGGGAGAAACTTATGTAGACAATGATGTAATATATGTATGTGTGCAATCAATTTAAAAATATATATAAAATATCTTGGATAAAAGTAATGGTATTTCTTCAAAGATTTCTTTCTTATTGAAAGTGATAGAGGCTTAAGATCAAGAAAATGTGCTGCAGAACTTGAGTGATAGAAGTACGTGATAGTTGTTTTGATTCCTAGTGACTACAGCAATGCCCCTATTCTTCCCTTGACTTTCTGGGAGAAGGCTCCGGATACTCTTGTCTTTTCCTCTCTAGCTGTAGGGTAAGTCAAAGGGTAACGGTGTCCTATCTTTGCAAGACCACCAGCAGTTGTACAGATGATTGAAAGTCTGAGGAAACTGCTGCTTCTCTTAGGACCTTTTAAAAAGGTCAGGTCCTCAGACCTTTTAAAAATAGCAGTCACTGCAGTTTTAGACACCCACAGAGTCTGAAGGCCCTGGGAAGAAGAGGACCAGGCTTCAGAACGAGCACTTACTGCCCCTGGTCCTCTACAGGCCTGAGGGTTTTGTGAAGTACCGCAACCTGCCATTAGGGGCCACTGTAACGCATATGTGCTCTTGTCTTAGACATGCTATTTTCAGCCTTCAGTTTCTTAAAGCTCAGTTATTTTCATGAACTCTTGGACAGGTCAGAGTAACGCTTTATAAAGCCGCTCCATTGTTAGCATCCCATGGCAATAAGCATCAACTATATGCATAGACGGCTTTAAAGAATAAGTTTCATGTTCTGTCGGCAGGATAGAGTATTGTGAGTTATAGCCATAGAAGTTGCTTTAGAGCAGTTGAGTTAATACAAATCAAAATACCTTAGTATCTATTATGAGTTAAGTTATGAAAATATAAGCACTGCTGAGGAGGAAAGTATACTGAAATTAAAGTAAGTGCAGTTAGAAATTGAGATTTTAATTATATGTAAACAAAGATGTTTATATATATTACATATTGTATGCTATATATAAGAATATATGCATACATACATTTGGTTTTTATTTGAATTTATAACAAAATTATTAGGATAACAATATGTACACATATTCAAACTTATTTTAGTGATAAGAGTTTCTGTATTAGGATAACAATGATATATAAAATATATAGTTATATATTATATTATAAATATGTTTATTTTATATTTGTTATTATATATTGTATAAAATTATATATTATTTTATATATATAAGGAATCTACAAGACATGGTATGATGAGGTGACAGGGGAGATATAGCCTTTTGTACCTTCTGAATTTTATACCAAATGAAAAAGTGACCTTTTTGAAAAGTTAAACAAACTCTCATGACACATATTTCCCTTGAAATGACAGGCAGAGATAGGTCTCATCCTTCTGCAATTATGGAAACTAAATTCTGAAGTCTGTATTCATATAGTTAATATTTCTTTCTGGAAAAAAAATGGAAAATTTTTTTTCAAAAATTGCATTTTCCAATTTTTTTCCAAATAAAAGTTTGAGAGTATTTAATAGAAATAATCACAAATGAATTTTTTCAAACTCCTTTTAGACTAGTTTGAAATGGGTGACTGCTTTAGGGATAGGTTGCTAAAGAGAAATAAAAAAAGATTTCCTTTTAAGATTAGTCAAAATTAGGTACCAGATCTATGACTGTTAAAATGCTATATTTACCACCACTTTTGTAATTTTGCATATTTCCTGTGTTGCCAGCTGTAACCTTGTTTTCTCTGGGAGAAAGAATGGAGTCCTACTCTCCCACAGTCAGTTATATGACCAGTCTTTTTGGTAATAGTTTACTAAAATATGAAACATCAGCCCCTAGAACAGGGACATTGGGAGAAAGAGAAAGAAGGGAGGAAAGGGAGCTCAAAAAGGAGTATACAGAAAGGTATTTAGAGATAAAACCTCATGGTGGTTGTTGAAAAAAACCTCAGCCAACATTCATATTTACCATCTTCTAAGAAGAGCCATTTATTACTGTGTTTTTTATACATCAGCAAAAAGCTTGTGTGAAACGATAGCTTCGGTGAAAGATGTGACTTAAAAAAACAAACAAAAGAACACAACAGGTGAAACCCTCTCCTTGTTGTATCTGACACTCCAAGTTCCAATTGCTAACCAGACATCAGTGATACATGCATATCCCATGCCTGAAACCAGCTGCTATGAGTGCTGTACCATCAACCAATTATCCTTGAAAGCAAGTACATAGCCCCTTCAACATGTCAGCAACCCCATTCCTATTGGGGTTTCTTTTTTTATTATAGTTATTATCAGATTACTGTGGTATTTGGGAAGAAAAACCCGCAACCACATTTGGCTTCATTTTCTGGATGCTAACCTTAAAAAAAAATAAGGTAGTGATGTGTGTGTGTGGTGTATGGGTTTATGGGTTTACATGTCATGTGGTTTGTGGGGGAGGTGGGGGATGGCTTAGGGTTGAGTTTGGAAAGGGTGGAAATGAATGGTAACTAGTTTTTCAGTATGTATACCTAAAACAGAGCATCTTCTTCCTACCAGACTGTGATTTAAAAAGACACACATCAGAACTAGCACTTGGGTGCTAACAGTCATCAGTTATTTACAAGCTACTCTTGACAGTTAAAAATGTGGTGGCGTCAGAGAATGTGACCGTTTAAATGGTCAAATAGCAATGCTGAGATCCAGCTTTCATTGCATTTTTATGTTTTCCATCTCAGAGAGGTAGGCAAAGTCCCCTCAACATCTGTCAAAAGGAAGAGATCCCAGTCAGAGCACCCATGACCTTCACGAGAGAATTGTGGGTCTGCAGCTCTGGAAGCACATGTATTGATTCCAGCTTGTTGCTGCTGATTTCTTGCACAAAGTAAAGGGGAAATAATCTGCTCTCATTGCCTTGGAAACCAAATGCTCTCAGGATCAGATGATAAATATTGGCTGCAATTTGGTGAGTCTGTCAGCATGTCACACAAACAGGAGCAGAGATCCTTCCTGACTCATTCCGGCAGTGTCTCTGGCATCTAAAATGGAGCCTGGCATGAATACGTGTGGAAGGGACGTAGGACGAAGGGAAGGAAGTATCTGGCCATTGGATCTGGAAGTTGTGGGACCAGTCATTCCCTTACGATTTTATAAATAAAGGCCCCGGGTCTTTAAATGACTTGTTTTTGAATCACACTTACTTTCTGTGATCTTCAACATTCAGCAGTTTAGCACAACATTTCAGACATTTCACAACCTGGCATCTATCTGCCTCATTTCACTTTCAAACCCATCAGAGAAAGTAGGTCTCTGAACACACACTCTTTTGGGTCTGTAGATTTCACAAAGTGCTCACATGTGTCGACTCCGAGTCACCCAGGATGCTTGGTGGATATGACAAATTCTCTGAAAAATATGCAGACTGGCATGAGAGAGATTCTCTTGATGCCATCACTCTCCCACCAGATTAGGACCGTGACTCCAAGTTCTCACAGCTCTCGGTAGTTCTACACACACATTTCAGTCCTAGCTGGTCATCTTTCCTGCACAACTGTTCACTTCAGGCAGGGCAGGGACTGTGTGATGACCAGACTACTACTACCGTAGCCTATTGCCAGTGAAAACATCAGACTTATTTGTGGATGGATGGAATGAGGAGGTGTGGGCATGTGGGAATGCTTGGTTGGAGGGACAGGGAATTCTGGAAATTTCTAGTGATCTTTAGGTAAAGCCTGGCTGAATCTCTGCCTACTGTTTGAATGAAGGCTGCTCTTGAAGAAAGGGTGGGGCTGGTTCCTAAGTAGTAGGAAGTTCACAGGGTTGTGGAAGTTGTGAAGTAGGCTTCAGTGCCAAGGTGTGGACGTAGGAAGTTCGCAGGGTTGTGGAAGTAGGCTTCAGTGCCCAGGTGTGGACTGGCTGTCAGAGAGCGTGGCCGGAGCTACCTGGGGGCCATACCTGGAGGACAATATTGGATCTATCCTTGGATGCTAGAAAAGTCATAGGTGACAGGAAATATTTTCCCTTGTCAGAAATTTAAAACCTCAGCTACACAACGTTATTGCTAGCATTTAGCCACTGTTTGCTTCTTGGCCAACTGAAGAGACTGGCCCATGGTATTAGCTGCAAATCTCACCTGGCATCAGCTGATTTTCACTGATGACTTAAGGAGCTAATCAACCATGCTTTATAACACACCAGGAGTCAGGAGTGCCTCTTTGAATGAAAGACTATGAGACCACCTCATTCTCTTGTTTCTCCACTTGCCATTAAGGTAATGTTTTCTCTTTTAAAATGTTGGAGGTAGCATTTCCCTCCTGTGGCTCACTGATTCTACTCCGGGGGAGTTGTGACTGTGCAAAGGGACAAGCTCCTAGGTAACCCAGGAGAGAATGCACGGAAACTACCATGCACTAGGGATCTCTGAGGAAGTCTAAGTTCTCAGCCCCTGTAAGAATGAACTCAGTTTAGGCTACGAGGGGCTGACTTTGAAAAACAAAAAGGCTCTGCTCTCTAAAACTATTTGATTATAAATTAATTTCTATTTGTCATCCTGGTCTACTTCTCAGTTGCCTTAGAACCCTGAAAAGAGAGGCACATGATTAGTGACTAAGTGGAACTTTCAAATCCACGAGTGCTGAAATGAATGTGGTCTGTTTGTTGTGTAAGTTTTGGGGGAGGAAAAAGAGGCACATTATGGAACATCGTATATAATAGATGATTATTTTATTATGTTATATGTAATACATAGATTGCCACATGGAAATAATAGGATAGTGTTATAAAGAGATACAAAAGGAAGATGGCCTGCAGCAAGAAAACATGGACAGAACACAAATGAATACAAATGAATACAAATGAAAACTTAAGACTGAAAATGTACCAGCAGGGTTCACCTGGTTCCAACAACACAGTCCCTCAACCAGGGAAAGGATACTGCCACAGGGAAGAAAGAGACTAATGGACTTAGCACAACTAGTAAACAACAAAGAGTGGGGTTTGAGAGAATGGAAGGGGCGCACTGGAGGGAGGGGGAGGTACCCCAAAAACCACTTACAGAGGTTGTGATCTAAAGAACAAAAAAAATATTTAAAAAAAAGAAATACAAAAGGATATAATATGAAAATGTTATATTAAATTATGATATGTATGTATATTTTTAGCTTTTACTAACCAAGCTATTAAGATTCTCTGCTTATGCTAACAAAAACAAAATAATGACTAGCATTATTTCTAAGCTCTTGACTCAGTCAAAAAATTAACCAAGCAATAAATATTCTGATGACCTTGATTGGAATAACTATTTTTTTTTCTGAGTATTTGGGAATTTAACTTGCTCTCTTTTTTCTCTTTAGGTTACACTTAATAATTTGTTTTTATTGAGAGAATCAAGTTTTTGAGGTGGAATTCTAATGATAGTATACATTCATTTCTGTTAATGTTTTTCAGACATTTGTCCCTAAGTACATATATATATATATATATATATATACACATATATTAATAATGATTGATGGTTTACAAACTGCTTTTATGGATATTATCAAAAGCAGTCATTTAAAATCACTTTAAGTGTAAGAATTTATTTAACATGTAATGAAAGCTATTTATCTCTTTTTAAGTAGTGCTATGCATCTGTTCCAGAAGTTTCTTAAACCTAAGGAATGCAGGGTCCTTGTAGTCGTGCTCTAAAATAGAGATTGCCAACTCTAGCTCAAGGACCAAAACCTATTTAACACCTGCTTCTGTGTGGCACGGAATCTAAGCACAGCCTTTACATCTTCAAATTATCCAAAAAAAAAAATCTAAAAAATAATTTGGGGGCACTTGAAATTATCTGAAATTCAAAATCAGTGTCCATAAGTTAGCTTTTGATGAGACACAGTCACTCTGTCATGTATATGTACGACTGTTTTTAGGCTATTCTACTGCTGCAGAGTTGAGCAGTTTTGAAACCTAAAATATTTATTAATTGGCCCTTTATAGAAAACATTTACTGACCCTTGATATAAAAATCTTTTATTTATTAATTTAATATTTATTTATTTATGTTTTCATTATTAATTCTTTATTATTTAATTATTTTTGGATTTTTATTGTTATGTTAATAAATAAAATATTTATTTTATTTCGCATTATTATCTACCCCAGGGTTCTCCCACCACCTTATCCCCCATGAACCAACAAATTTAATGTTTTTAATTATATTTGTTGTGTGCTAAATTATGCTTAATTTAGCTGGGATTTGAAGACCTTCTAGGTGCTGCATAAAAGCATTTATATTTTTTAAATGACTTTTTAAATAATACTAGAAATTAATAGCTTGGAAAAGTATTTAATGTCATGAAAAATGCTTTTGATATTACTTTTGGTGAAAAAGAGGATGAATTGAATAATCAGTAATCTCAAATACATAAATGCTTTCAAAGAGTAGAAGACAAGTTTAGGGGAAAATATGTTCAAAAGTTAATCCTCTTGATTAAGCTTATGAATTTTTAAAATTTACTCTTCAATACTTTCTAGATTGCGTAGTGTATAATGAATCACTTTGATCATGGGGAAAAATAAAGAAAATCTTAAACAACATTAGCAGATAGTTGTTTAATTTTTAACAAGCTATATATGATTAGAAGATTCTATGATAGTATAGCTTTAAAAACGTTCATGAGAACAATTGAATAAAGTAAATGTATTAATAAGACCAGAAATAATTTTTAAAAATTAAATCTTAGTACACTTACACAGCATGACAGCTTGGTGTCAGATTTTTTTTCCCCCTTATGCAAATTATATTCATGAATCTGCTGAAAAAGTGTTGATCTTTATGTGAAAGATTTTTTTTTACACTAAATGGATGCATTGCTAATTCTAAACTGAGAGGCATTTGATCAACATTCATGACAGACGATCCCTGTTGATAGCTGCCTTGTGAAATGGCATCAGCACAATGTAGAGATTCATGATATAAAGGAAACTGAATGCTTGACCAGTTTCCTTGATCAGTTTTTTCATAGGTTCTACACTAGTTTTAGTTACTTCAGAAATGAATGATTCCATGAATGAATGACCTGTCTCTGCTACTTTTTGAGTGTCAAAAGTTGATAGTCACTTGATAGTTGACCAAATAGGATTAACTGGCTAATTATTAACGCAAACATCTATGAATAGGACAACTATTAATCCTCTTTTTAAACATATTAAGAGTTATAGGACTCTAACATATTACTTGTCTTATAAACTGTTGTAATGAATCATTAAAAAGAGCAGAATCCAGCTGAATGACCCCCTCAGTAGCCCATTTCCCCACTCCACTCCCGTGCCACCCTCTTGAGTGTTGTGATTGCAGTAAAATTAGAAATAAAGCCAAGAACTGTAGTCTTTTTAAATATGTGGGGGAGAATATGCTATATCAAAAATTTCTGCTGGAAAATTAAGCCCAAGATCCATTTGGTGAGTGCTTGCTCTGGCAAAAATGAATGAAATAAGAAGTATCTCAAAGTTTTTGAGTGATCCTGTGAGGTGTGTTTAAGGTCCAGAAGCAAAGAACTGTAACAGAAGAATTTGAGAGGGAATAAACATAAATAATTACTGCTGCTATTGCTATCAAACAAAATTCTGCAAGCATGATTTTAGTCTATCTTCAGGCAAGGAAGGAGCAAACCAATGTGCTCTAATTCAAAGAGGATTCAACATGGACCAGTGTTTTAAGTGTTGGTCTCAGTATCACACTATTTCTGTTGTATTGACTTTCTAGCCTTGATTATTCATTTAATAAATATGAAACCTCTTATGGAAATGCCCCGGCGTCTTATGTGAACAGATCAGGACTCTTTATGGATTCAGGTTGATGTTTTTTTCCCATATGTCTATTCTTGGAAACAGACAGATTGTTTTTCCTCATCAGAATAAGATACAAATGCTCAGACAACAGCCATTTCGATGATGTAGTTTTCACTGTCGTAGTACTTACAGTCGTAGTACTTAGTGAGTGAGATCAGTGATGTCTAGAACAGTATTATTATAGATTACGTATATTAATATTATGTATAACAATGATTGCATATCATATATTACATATAACAAGTATTCTATATGACATGTATGTTACATCTATTACATATGTAAAGTTACATATAGCCATGTGCACACACACACTCACACCCACACACATTCCAGTGGGTCAACTGTCCATCCCAGGAAGCAGCATTTGAAGACAGACTCATTCGATTGAGCCAATATTTTCCTTTTTTAAAACTTCCCGTTCCTCATCTCCATTTCTCATTCTAGAGCCTTCAGCAATGTGTCCCTAAGATGCATCCATCCTTTACTGATGGGCTGTTACCTGCAGCGGTGCATGTGGGATGCTAGATCCAGAGGTAACTGGCACAGTTATATGTATAGCATATATAGAATAATCAATGAGACTATACTGTGCACTGGTAGCTGATAATAAAAGTGATAGCCAATATGGACTGATGTTGGGATGATGGAAGGTCAGTACTTCCCAGGTGAGGCAGCACCTGTGGTGAAACCTGAAAGGTGAGGATCATGGAAGTGAGTGAGGTCTGTGCAGAAGAGAAGTGTTTGCCTTTTGATCACTTGCTGAAGGCTTCTCCAGTGACCTCGTTAGTAGCAGTAGTGGCAGTACTAGTAGGTGTGTATGTATGTACATGAATCAGCATCTCAGTAAAAATTGTGGAGAAGGGAGAAACTAAATTATTCAAATATTAGTTTCTAATCTTGCTAATTAGAACTTCAACATGTATCTGCCAAGTACTGCTGCAAGGAAAGTTAATATATCCACATGTTTATTTCCCCATATCAAACCTGAGGACCAGAGACACCACTGTGCTTTGCCTTTTACAGAGGAGGATAGTGATGTGACACAGGCTAAGAGATTTGTCTATGCTAACCAAGCAGTGGTGACAGACCTAGGATTGACAGACCTGGGACTGGAGTTCTAGGCAGGCTAGCAGAGGAGAATGCAGTGAGAATTACTTACTGTTCCTCAGCAAAGCCCATGACCCAGTAGCAAAGTCCATCACCCAGGTGCTCATAAGAAGAGCCAAAAATCAGGTTTCAAGGAAGAACCACAGAGCCAGAATCTGCATTTACATGAAAACTCAGGTAGTTCCCAGGCACTTTCAAGTTTGAGCAAATCGACATCATCTGTTATCTGCTTCTTTGGAGCCTTCTAAGAAGGAATCTGAACAGTAATCTATAGCAAATGGACAATTAGGGCAAGGGTTGAAGGAAGGGATTGTCGAAATCAAATTTCTTTTTCGACCATTTGTCATAGGTTAATCATTGTGGCTTCTGTAAGAAGAGGACTGGAGAAGGGGGCAATTCTGGAGGCTGGAAGATGAGTGAAGAGCTGCTGTTTGCCAAGTAAAAGGAGATGGAGTCTGAAACAAGGTGAGGGCAGGGACAAGTGCAAGAAGCAGGTGAATTTAAGAGGAAGAGTTGACATAACCTGGACATTCTTTGGGAATCTGAGTCAAAGGGAGAGGTGGTTTCACCCCAAGTTTCCATTTTGAGCAAATGATTGGATCAAGTCCTTTGTAAGCATGATGTATTGGTGAGAAGCAGGGTGAGAGGTAGAGCTAGAAATGATGGATTTACATTTAGAATGAAATGCAAAGTTCCAGAGGACTATGTGTGGCCCAATCGAGCTGTTTAGCTGGAGCTAAAGAGAAATAGCTGGAAAACACGCAAGTTACTCGGACATTTTGGAAAGCATCCTAAGGCAAGTTCAGTGTCAACATTTTTAACTGGCTTGCACTGATACCCCTTTCCACCCCCCATTATTATCAATAATCAATATAATCATTTTGAGTTAATTTTTGTACAGGGTGTGAGGGTGTTATCCTGGTCCAGTTTTTTACAAGTTTTGATCCAGTTTTCCCAGCACCATTTACTGAAGAGGCTATCCTTGTTCCAGGGTATGTTTTTTGCCCCTTTGTCAAAGATTAATTGACTGTATATGTGTGGTTTTATTTCCGGGTATTCAATTCTGATCCATTGGT